>JANHGA010010544.1:0-27545 GCA_027560355.1 Halcyon chelicuti
GATTTGTGCAGAACCCCTGTTAAGTAAATAACTTTGCAGAAGAGTCACAGTTTCAGGCGGCTGCAAACGCAAGCATGTTGGCACTCAGGCGCATTTCTCGTTCCGCAGGACCGTTCAAAGAGCCATGCAAACCTCGCACCACCAAGTGTCTCTATACAACAGGCAATACCTCTCTGAACACACCAAACCAGGATAAGCAGAATCAATACACCACCACTTTCATACGGTCAGTTCAGGTAGGATTGCTCTTTCAAACTAGCTAGAGGCAGGCACGCATGCTCCCATCGGGTATCAGGAAACATGAAAAAGCTCTAACCAGAACGTATCCATTGTAGACACATTTAAGAACTTTTCCGCGTCTTATTTTTTTAAAAGAAACTGGGAAACTAGGAGATAGCAGCATTCAGTGTTAGTCAGAGTGTGAAGAAGCAGAAACAAAGAATCAGGGTGCTTCAGCCGTTGTAAAGCGTTCAGCTGGAGAAGGAAAACTGACAGAGTCTGAAATTAAGAAAAGAGGCCTTCGTCCAGCTCCTGCTCAAGTCAACGAACAGCGTGTCATTCGACTGCCTTGTTGTGCTGCCACTGTGCCATACATAAGCAAGGCAAAATACACATTCCAGGAGGACAAAAACCATGACCCTACAAAGGAATCAACTGACGGTAACATTCTCTTCACTGCATTAGTCAACTACAGAGAGACTGAGCCACATGACCTCAAAATACGGGTTTGTAGTTTGGGTTTTGTTTAGCCGTGAAACCATTTTGCGCAGCTGAACATTGAAGAAGATTTTCACCTTTCTACAGTAACGTTAAAGGAGATTAAGGTTTGTTAAGATTTTTTTTTGCTCTGGATTTATGATGGGTCCGGTATTCTTTTCTTATAGAGCGCACACATCACAGATCAGAGAAAGGGGACGCTTACTCTATAAGAAGAGAAATAGGGCCACGTGTAACTATCTCTGTATTTGTTTTCCTCTGGCTAGTGTGCACTATCAAAACACTAAAGCATCCTGAAGTGAGGTAAGAGAGGAGGATAAATAGGGTGGGTAAGAAGTGCAGTGTATTAAAGAAAGAAATGACGCAGAGGTTCACCTGCTGTTGTCATGATCAAGACATGGAGAAGAGCATCTGCAATAGAACAGATGATTTAACATCAAACAGGAAAAGAAAGGGGGACAAAAAAGGTATGAGTTAAATGAAATACGGAAATATTGAAAAAAATGAAACCGATTTCTAAATTAAACACATGAACATACACATGAATATGATTCATAACATATGAGAAGGTAGGAGCGAGTATGGAAAAGAAGCCTCCATAAACATCCTTGGTTACAACTACTACAGCAGTAAAGCCAGAGTGACCTGTTTCTCTACGTACGTGCGCAAACTGGAAGTCAGTTAGTTACCTAAAACGTACGGTTGGATTCTGAGCCATTTTTTCGGATCAGGGAAAATGCTGCTTGGTTTAAGTATCCGCATCTAAAATTTGGATCACAGTATATCAATGGTTCCGGTATCTAAGGCAATTCCAATCGGTCTTTCTGATCGCACAATACATCTTTCTTTTCTTTTCTTTTCTTCAAATTTCCTACCAATGTATTCTGTCCTCCCCTTTCTTTGATTTCATTCCAACATGTTTCTTGTCCTCCTTTCGTTCCGCGTGACAGAATGACAAATTTCAAACTTTCACAATCTGTTTAGGCTCTTAGTAGCAGGTCACGTGGCCAGTTAGTTTTCTGATCTCGCTTTCTACTGTATGCATCTCCACTGCCATCTTCTCCGCTGACATGAGCAGCAATTTGCTGTTAGTGAAACACGGCTGCTCTTTTTCCTTACTGTAACTTTCTGAATAAAGGTGGTAAGGGCGACGGCGTTATTTGAAATCATTTCGACTTTCAGATTTTAGACATGACTATCAGCTGGTCGCTGCCAGGTCCTGTTTCCACAACTCCTTCCAGGAAATCAGTCTCACACCGGGGAAAACAGTATTTTAGAGTCAAAAGACAACAACTTGAAATATATTTTGTTTACCTTGTTAGCAAGGATCCAGCCTCCTTTTTTGCAGACATGCAGCTAAGAATGATAATTCACATTATTTGTCACAGTTTGAGCTGCCCACTCCCTCATCCTTCTCCATTTTTCATTGACGGAAGCAACAACTTCCAGAAAGCTAAGGTCACTAATAATATCCCAACTGTTTAATTTTGTCAGGTATGAGAACTGGTACGCTCGGATCATCTGTTTGTCGAAGAGGGCCGTCTTCACCAAGTTACATAAAAGAAATCACTAACTTTCATTCAATTAGAGTTTTTCTGTAAGTCAGAGTTGGAAATACTGCAGAGACGCTATATATCTTGCTCTAGAACACAAAAGCAAGTTAATATCAAAGCACGAACGCAAAGCTTCTTCCTCAAAGTGCCATGTTCCTGACAGGATCTCAGAATTGCCCGTCCTCCTATCTACCGCACCCTTATGCATTTGCCAGTGAAATTCTTAGAAATATCATCTCTACAACTGAATTGTGGAAATTTTTTTCCCCTCTATCACCTGAACCCAGGTACGAAAACGACATAATTTTGCACATAATTTATACTTGAAAATCTCACAGTAGGCCTTCTCTTTACCACTCACACTTAACCGCTGTGGGTGACAGAGACATCATAATATGATACTGTCAAGCAAGATCTAAAAGCTGCAAGTGAAAGGAAATCTTTCTCTGTAAATTCATCCTTTTGTCGGGGGTGTTACGCTGAGATCCAGAGAAACACTTCCCTACGAGGAGAGATCAGTAAGACCCCGACAATAATTTGGGGTTAGCCCCTGAAGTAGTGCAGGGAACAGTGTAACTTTTGCCTCAGATTGCACAGAAGGCAAAATTAAGATCACCCGCACCAAGTAAGTTGCCGTCCAACGCTTTGCTGGCGTTTCCCTTTTAAAATGAGGTCTCACAAGCGAGTCAACGGATTTTCTGAAAAAAGAGATGCAAACAAGCTGCACCCAACAGTTTATGCTAACTTAAGGACTTGGACAAATCCAAGGAAGTGTTGGACAGTCTTCTCCAAGGGCTGAGTAATCATTAGGATATGTTTCTTTCCTACATCATTTAGAGGCAAGTTAGTTGGTATGCATAAGAAGAAGACGACGATTTCTCCTGTGTTAAATGTCACTATTTCATAGAAGGCCGCAGTGAGTGTTGCTCCGATTAAAATCAGATATTCTTATCCTACCACTAGCATCCTGGTCATCCAGAAAGCTCTAAATATCACTAATATTTTTTAAAAGAAAAACACAAAATGATTGCACATCCACGGCATAAATGCCACTCTTCTAGAAAGCACTTACTACGTCTTCTGCGATCGCTGGAAAGGCCTACCTTTCTGCACGTGAAAAGTAATACGTCCTTTGGGAAAAGTCAATAAACTGGTTTTAGGGTTAGAATAAACCACCAAAATGCTTTTAAAGCTTACCTACTGACAGGCATATAAACACCTATCTACTGTACATATTAGGTATTTTCAATTAAGTTGTTAGTTTAAAAATTCAAGAAAAGCAAATCCAAACAAGAACATCAGGGCCAAATATCCTGCTGCCAGCTAACGAACATCTCCTGTGTGTCACAAATTGGTCAACTTGCAATTGCAGTCAGGACAACATTGGTCCTTTTCTAGACCAGGACTTTCTGTCATTCCAAACGGGACTCCAGTGTTATTTTTGGAAAGATAAGGATGGTAAAGATTGCTGTAAACTCCTGCGAGATTAACAAAAACGTCTTTCTCCTTGTGACCTGCAGCCATGCTGCCTCCCATGCAGCTCCCCAGAAATGAAATGCTTCTCCGTGACCTCAGTTTCTTATGGATTCATCTGCACACCCCTCACCAAATCTGACGGCAGGCCACAAGTGTAGCATTCGGTGCTTACTTCTTAAGACTCGGTTAAGTAAAAGCACTTGAAAGAAATGCGCTCTTACAGATTTTGAGGCCAACCAGGATAAGCTTTGCAAGTATGAATTTGCCTGGGCCTGCATTTTGACCTGTCTTGCTCTGTTTCAGTGAGCTTGCCTAAATGCAAATGCTGACAAGAGTCAGTTGTGAGAATACACCAACACAGTGGCCAAACCCGTGTAAAGCGTACGATGTCTAGGTCGCCTGCCTATTACACGGGTCACGTAATTTACAGTCCTTGGTTTCTTTTTCAAGTAACTGCGACAAACGCTAGAGGTGGTGCTTTCCTAAACTAGAATAGGAAGTACTCACCATCTGGAGAGATTAGGCCCTCGGTCTCAATTCTTACTAACTTTTAAAAGGCACTGCACTTATTCCTCCGTAAGATACCAGCAAACGCATGTGTGTATGTGGCAAATAGCTCGTTCGTTCCTCTCGAAGACTGAAAGCTCAGACTTGCTGTCTCGGTACTCAGCCTTGCTCGATTGTCAGAGCTGAAGAGATCATAATGGTTTATTGACAGCTCTAGGAGGCAATGAATTTGTAACTCCCAGCTAAGCATTAGTTGAAGCTGCAAGTATTCTGTTTCTCGTTGTTTGGGGTTTTTTTTAGTATAATGCTAATTGATACACTCACCCTGAATGAATAGGGCTGGAAGAAAGAGCCACGTTGTCCAAGTTTTCAGGGCCCCAGCTTAAGCGATAGGAATTCCTTTCGGCTTCTTTGGCCAGAGTTGTTACCTTGGTAAGCAAAAAACCCTCCGTTTTACTCCAATAAAATCAATTCATTAACCAAACAATAAGAAGAGGCACTTTGCCTAGTAGTGCCTAAAGCATTTAAACCTTTTTAAAAAACAAAGGAGTAATAACAGCGTTAAGATAGTATGAACCCCTTATTGTACCAGTTTGTACTTGCTCGCAGTAAACGCGTGTTAGTGGTCCCAGGGAAATGAATGCTGTGATTTACCGAAGCGGCATTTCCTACAGGTCTTTAATGACGGGCATGCGTCGCACTAGGATCTTTCAGGACAATGGCCTTCAGCTCATCAGCCTGAATACTTAGCCCAGTGGCTGTCAGCATCATTCAAAAATCAGTTAATATGGAGAGCATTACAAGGACAGTCCCTGCACAATAATCACAGACCTTATCCATTTAGTTTGTAATAGAGCTTAATATTGCACGGCGTAATGTGCCATTAAATATCAACTGAAATTAGATTTATGTTACAGTGAACAAAGCAGCATGCACAACATGTAATCTTTTTATATTTCCATATTTATCCAACCAAGAAAGGAACTTAAGAGAGCTTGCTTACCTGCTGGCTGGGGATGACAACCGTGTCGTCGATCATGGCACTGTCCCTCAGGTAGGAGGCATGGCTCAGCGTGTGGGACCTGTCTGAACTGAAGGATCGCAGGCTGGTAGGTTGGTGGGATGCCATAGCAATGTATCAGCAGTACAGATGATGTTGGAAAGGTGTCATGATAGATTGAGTGGGAGAATGGAAAAAGCGTGCTATTAGCAATATGATGCAGCTTCCAGGGGGAGCAGATAACAGTCACGGGGACGGGGAGGGGAAGAGAGCTTTACAGATCTGTCTTACGCCGCCTTTCTGACCGAGGGCCACAAAGGCTTTTGACTCATTTCTTTGTTCCAAAATGCAGAACCTAGAGACTAATGTGGACGACAGTTTATTTTATACTCTCAAGTGCTTTATACTGGGCTTTATGGCGTGAAAGTTTCCTTACAATAACGAGCCTTAATTTCTTTTAAGTAAGGCTCTTTGGAAAAGTTCTCTTTCCTGCTACGTCACAGAAGCAAACCACCACGGAAAGACAGAATGCTAACATCTGAAGAAAAGCTGCGACGACTCTTTCCGAAGGTCGGTTATGATCTATTCTCTCCCCTCGAAACTGTAAAGAAGCAAGCTGGATATCGCCCCCTGGAAGGTACACACAGCAAGGTGAATTGTGGTCAGCCGCAAGCTCCTGTGTACAACAAAATTCTGCCTCCGTTTGCCCACAGCATCTTTAAAGAGGCGGTCCAAAGAGGAGCACTGCTTTCTCTGTAAGTACACAGAGCGCTACAGAAAACTGGTTGCTGTAGCAATGAGAGACGCAAGGCAGTAAATAAGCTGCTTCCAAGCACTGGCTCAGAGTGTAACTGCAGTATCCACTAGCAAAAAGCCAAAAAAAAAGACAAGTAAGACACCACAGAAGGACATGCCGAGGTAAACGGGGTTTCTGCTACCAGACAGCACTAGTTTTGTCCTTTGAGCGTTTACTAGCAGCAGTATTACAATAGTGATTTTTAAAAACCGAACAACCACCTCCAGATGCGGTACATGTACTCTGTGATGTTGCTCTGTGTCTTGAGGAGTACAGTACATACAACCGAAGGAAGCGGTTTTCTTTCCGTGGCTTGCACATCCCCGAGTAGTACTCGTAGTGACTAACACGCTGGATCAGAACAATGGGCCATTTATCTAGATACACAGATTTTTAGGGGATAATTCGTTTTCAGCAGGGAGCAATAAAAAAGTCACGTGTACATTATGGCCAGGAGATTCAAAAGTGCTTTAAATACAGATCTTGTTGGAAATCGTATTTTACCACCTAATTCAAAACAGAAAAAAAACCCCAAACAAACCTTTCTTACATGTCCTGCAATGTCTTTCACCCAGACAAGCGGAAGAGGTGAGACATGTAAGGCTGGTATTATTGGAATTACGCATTTCTGGAACCGAATTCTGATTCCATTAAAGCAACCAACAAAATTTCACAGGGACAGAAGCTCAACCTAACTGTCTGCATAGAACATTTCAGAAAAAAAGTTACGAAAGGGAAATCTTAACTGAAGAGCATTTTGGTTAAAGATTTCAGTGTGAACTGGGTAGGCAGAGTACCCTCGCTTGCTCATAGCAGGAGTACTTCAGCGAGTGTTTGTTCTTTGGTCGAACACTAAGCCTCGGTAGCAGACCCCGTTTGCCATCATTAGCCTTTGCTCGTTTCAACGTTTGACACTTGCAGAGCCGCTTTGCTATGCCGTGCAATGCTCGTGAGAGGTTTGCCATCCAAGCTGTAGGTTCTGCTAGTCAGCTGAAGTCATGTCCCGGAAGGATACTGAATGAAACTAAGCATGTACTAGATCTGGTCGGTTATCTGTGTGGTGATTTTGTCCCTGTTCTCCTGCAAGTACCCAGCACCGCTACTACCACCACTACATGCAGCCCAGTACCTCTCCACTATGTAGTACCTGTATGTAAGCTCCCGTAAATATCCAGTACATTGAGGGTATGGACTTTATCTACAGGCAGGTATGCACAAGCATGTCTGAGGTCTGCAGTACATTACAAGATCACATTTCCTAATACACTTAATTTAAAAACTAGTGTTCAGGTGACACTGCCCCTCTTCCCTGTGCTGTACCAGCTAAACGAAGAGCAAACCAGTAAAGTCTGTGCTTCTAAGAAATAAAGGTATTGACTGAAACAACAGTCCAGTGTAGGGGCACTGAACAGAATGTATTGTTTATTATCGTAATAAGTCTTCAGGAGTCCTGTAAAAAAACCCACCAAACCTAAACCACAGAGACAAAACTAACATCTAAACACAGATTCTTTCCAAATCTGGATGATAAACTTAAGTCACAGGGGTTGCGGGGTCGGCAGCTCTCAGCCCCAAGGACCGAGCTGTGAAACCCAGGAACGCTACAAGGCTCCTGGACATGAGAGTCTATCTTGTCCGCGTTAGGTAATGCACAGGCATCTATCACCTGCCTCTTCTAAGCCCTGGATAAAGGTGTACCCAGAAAATAAGAGCAGCATACTCTAGCCAAATTTCTCCCGTGACTGGGAGACCACGTTGCAGTACACACCCGCGTGCCAGCCTAGACAGAGCTCTAGCAAACTCCAGTCTAGTTGAGCCTATCTCCTGTTGAGGGAAGTATTTGTTTCAGAAGCTGGGGAAAGAACCTGGTGTCACCGAAAACCGTACACATCAGCCCTGAAAACGTTCCTCTGTTTAAAGACCGGAAGAGGCCTTCCTCTCGCCTGTCATAGAGCGGAAAGGTGGAAGGGACTTACAACGAAACGGAGTCTTTTCAAATACTGGTGATCCACTACGGCATACATCAGCTCTGCCTCTCCGTACCCAGAGGAAGAATCCAGCTACTCTAGTCCACTTTCTTAGGTTTTCATTCTGCCACTGTTGCTCCACAGAGAGAAGGAAAATGGCTAACCTTTCCAGCAGTGCGGTGACAGAAAGACAGCGACCAGCTGTTGTGATCTAGCGCAAGTTCCCTGATGCTTCCTCACAGTATCTGTACAGGCATCAGGGACTTTACTGGGGGCCAGTGGCTACGTCATACTGTGACCTTTCTAGAGAGAGAGTACCGTTGGATCAGTATTCAGCACGGCATATCAACGCTCCTTTGAGACTATAACTGTCTCCAACGGCCCCATTGTTCATTTGGGTCTCCAAACCAACTTTCCAGCATACAGCAGGCCTCCAAAATGGACGAGCAGGGACAGATGCCATAAAAGGACAGAGAGACAATGTGTTTTCATGCCACATCATACCTACCTGGGCATGGTGCTAACGAAAGCATATGAAAAAGAATGAAGGGGAGAGAGAAATAACATAAATAGGGACGATGGTTACGAAAGAAAAAAATATGGTTTTAAATCAAATTGTTTAATGCACAAGATTCCATGAGTCTAGACTGCTAATGCGATTTTGCTTTACCGAGCATCTCGGAAAAAACAACGTCACTATAATGCAAGGCAAATCCCATTAAAGCAAAAGCAAAATAACGTAAGCAGTCTCTGTGAAAATCCTTACAACCCGTAACCTGACAGTGACAGAAAATGAGACCGGGGAGTTATGAAGATGTACTTTTTGCTTTCATTCTTTCTCCCTTTAAAATTTTGCTTCATTTCAACATAATCATGCTTGAGACAGGATGTGAAATACTTTTCCTACAACACAGGATAAAACACGGCAATTACATGCCAGTAGAAATCTACTAAAATCCACTGCCGGTATTTAAAAGCTAAAATATTCTAAATGGGAGCAGAAACTGGCTCAACGCTTTGCCTGCACAACCACGTCTATAATAAACATCTTGCCTTTAAAAAAAAATCAAATCTTGCTTACCACTGAAAGCGCGTTATAAAAGGTTTAGATTTTTAAGCATTCTGATGCGGTTCCTAAACTTCCTCCGCGACTCAAAAAGCCACACAGTCGCTTTGATTTCAGTGGATTCACTGGAGTGGTCTACAAACCAACAAAGACTTCAAGCTTCTAAGATCTGAATGGTGCGGGACTTACGCATGCTGTGAGGCAAACCGAACTGCTTCCTGACATCTTTTGTTCCAGAGCAATTCACAGCCTACTGAAGTAAACAGAATGGATCCCACTGATTTCACTGAGCTTAGGAAATGCTGCCAGAGTAACAAGCAAGACCGGCCAAGAGCTCAGCGGGATTTTGAGGTTTTTTTCCCCCTGTAGTGAACCCCGATTCTAAAGACAGTAAGTCTGGAGGCGTCACTGGGTTACACTGGGCAGTGTCATTTTCAAACAGGAAGGCCTAGGTAGCCTATTCTAAATGACAACTGTGGGCGTTCCTCTGCCAGTTTGAGTTTACACTTCCGCTCTCAGGCTCTCATTTTGAAAAGGGAATTCCATATTTTTGTAGACTATAGCAACATTCTCTAAAATAAAATCTAAAAAATAAGGAAGATCAAAGATACAGGCATTCTTATTCCACAAACGTATCTAAACTCAGGTTCAACTTCTTAGGTACAAGCAAACCACTAAGTTTTCTGGACTGAAGACATGTTCTTTGTTCTAATTTTTTTTTTTTTTTTTTTTGTATTTATTTACAACATAGAGACTGTGGTGTGCCTGCCAGCAGAAGAAAAATGATTCTCTTTCTTGTTAATTCAACCGTGATGAAACAGGAAGAGTCATGTGCTTGCTGACGATATCCTGACTGCGAAACCAATGTGGAATGACCAAGTCCATTGCTCCTTCCCTTATATCTATAGCCAGAAACCTACCCTAAAAAGCCAACTCACCTCGGGTTAAAACACCCTGTCCACCTAGCCACCCATCCCCTGACTCAGGGCAGGAGGAGATAGGGGTGGTCCATAAGCTCTTTCCGTAGGCAGCCAGACTCTTCTCGCTTGGGCTGGCCACAAAGACAATAAAGCAAGTGACGCCCTTTCAAGAAACGAGTAAGAATCACAAACAGATTTTTTACTAGACTCAATTACGGTATTAGTGCCAAATTTCTGGACCGGTCAGGAAGTATTCCTCCTGCCCACACCTTCTTCCTAAGAAAGTGGTGACGGCCTCACTGACATAACTAATAGAGAAATGTTGACAAGTGCATCCCGTGTCTCCCTTGAGTTAGAGACCCCGAGAAAGGGATTTCAAACATTTATAACAGAAGATGTGCAAAATGATCGTAAGAAAAGATATGTGTCCAGGCAAATACCTGTCAGATCGTCCTCCTTCCAAGCTGTACCTCAGGTAGTTCATACCATCTAAGAACTGGCTGCTTGGTAAAGAGTCATCTCCTAGTTCTCTGAGGTCTTCTGGCCTAAGGTACTCTCCTCCGTCTCCTGTCATTGTGTCATCACCTTTAAACCAATCACAGAAGGGACAGAGATAAGCACAGACACAAGTTTCATTTCACTGACATGTTGGGCTATAACAGCTGGATGGCACAATAAACAGGAAGGCATTTTCCACACTGGAGACACTGCAAGCCACAAGCCATTAATGTATTTAATGAAACCGGCACAGCAAGCAAGATTTCAAAAAGAAAGAAATCAAGGTGATTAATCAGTTAGATTTCATCTAAATTCTGCTTTTGCACATACTGGTGAGGGGTAAATTCCTTTGCTGCTTTCTAAAGCACAGTGTCTCTGTTCCTTTATCCATTGTGGCTCTCTGGTCACAGCAATACTGCATCACAGCCTGGCAGTTTATGATTAAATATAACCGCTTACTTGACTGTAAGCTGTGTGTTTTCAGCTGAAACCGTGTTTTCACTGGCCTTAGGGCTGATAGTTGCAAATCCTAATTTAAACTCTCCAAACTCCACATCGTACGACGCTGCCTCACCTATGTTCCAACAGCGTCGGTGATCAGAAAAAAACAATTTATTTCTACAACACAGAAATATCCGGAAACTGGAAATAAGCTCACGGGTACAGATGGTAAGAATCATTAACTCTCATTCCAGAATGAATCAAAGCCTAAATGATCATTGGTTACCTGACATAGTAATCTTTTTACATATACTCTTGAGTAGCAGGGTTTAATTTTTTCTTTTTTTAGGTCCACAATTACCCCACCCTGAAATTCTGCCTACGTGAAGTCAAAGTTTGCTTTTCCCCAGCAGACTAACTAACATGAGAGATTACATCTAGATGTTTCAGGCTGCAGGCTGGTTACTAGGAAAAACTGAGGAGAGACGAGCCCGCTAAACAAGGCGCTTAAATGTTTCTCCAAGGTGTTGGCCACCTACAAAACCGAATACATCAAGTGGCCTCAGCACTTTGCAGGGCTGGATCCAAGAGAGGGAAAGAAAGGATGAAAAAGGAACGGACAGATGAATCTAAAGAGAGCATCAGAATAGGAAAATTTAATAACCTTTAGGAGCACGTATTACTTCTGTGCATTATTTCTGTATACCATGAACCCACAATATCCCAAAGATAGCAGTGGATCTCAATTGCTCATTTCTGATATACCTGTTTCCAGTGAAGGAAGCGCCTGGGCAGACCCAACTGGCCACTCAGACAGTACATATTTGCTTTACTCTAACCTAATAGTGTAGAGAAAATGAGAAGCCAGTTTTGATGCTGATGATTTCACAAGTTTGAACACAGGTTTTGAGCACTATAAATCACTAAAAGGACTACTAAGAAAAACAGGCCACATGCTGAGACCGTATATATCGGCTCCTCCAGCCACAGCTGGATTTTACCAACCAACAGAAACTGATGTTGCTGTACTTTGCTTCCTAGTTTTCTTCAATTCTACAAAAGCCAACAGTATGTCCTACCTATATAACTGATGAAATGTCCCACGCCATTCTGGATATGTACTTAGAGTCAACTCGTTTAGGAAAGCCCAGCAAAGGCAGCTCCTACCATTTCTATAGCTCTCCTGCTAAGTCAGTGAATTGCAAAATACAACTGCTGTATAAGAACTGCTCTGGAATTCTTTCTCACAAAACACAGAGAAAATACAGGCAAAAAGAGTTGTTTGGTTTGGTTTGTTGGCTTTTTGTGTTTTTTTTTTTTTTTTAAAAAAAAAAAAGGAAAGGAAGAGGGCTGTGATAGAAACTGCTAGAAATTGCTTTTAATAGCTGTTTTTAAAGCCAGACACAGTTACACGAGTTTGCCAAAATTACTGTTTTCTCTGCAGCACGCAGTAAGTCTACAGCTCCCCACATAAGTGCTGCTCCTTAAAAGTAACAGATGGAGACAGGACAGCTATGGCAAGCGTAGTTTTTTATGGAATATTTAAGCCCTGAAGCATCCGTAGAGGAATACATATATAATGCAGAGTTTCTCTGACACTTTCCTTGGACAATTTCACTCCTCTAAAGACAATCCTCTATTAAATGCACACACACACACACACACACACACACACCCCCGCCTTAGAAACTCCCCTGAATTACAGTTTGGTTAATGCTTTACTTTTCTTTATTTTTAGCTAGTCAGACAAGCAGGCTTCATGTGTGGCTTCTTGCAGGGTCTCATACGTTGATACATGGCTTAAGATGAATCGTCATGTCAGCTACCGACAGCTGAATGCAGCACTTGCAAAAAGACAGAAGGTGAAGCAAATGAAAAGAAAAAACCCTGTACGTCTACCCTCCAGGATCTGTGGGGATGGGAACACACCTTGATTTTGTTTTCTCGCAAATTAAACTGCTGCAAAATGAATTCCAGTATCTCACAGGTGGCTACCATGGTATTTATGAAGTTGTTACATTGCCTCTAGGTAACAACGAACAAAAGTACTGCGTTTTTAGAACCGGACCAGAATGAACTATCCCTACCTCCCTAAGCCACAAGAAGCCTTGGAAGGCCACTGAGACTAGTTCACTGGCACGCTGAAATGCCTGAGGTGCGGTGAGGCTGCTATGTCACGTACAGTCAAACTGAAACTTCAACAAGTTGTCTGCGTAGTTTCCAGAGGAACAATAAAGCAAATCCCACAAAGAATTCCGGCCAGGAAAGGACATTAAAAGAACACACTGGGTAACATGGTGGAAAACTGGGTAAAGGGATGGAGAACTGCTTCAGCTTTTAGTTCCATCAGAACACTGCTTTCTTCTCATGGAAGAGGAGAATTCACCCTAAACCAGGTACGTACTTCCTATGAAATAGGAGATTTCCTCACGGTATGAAACACCTTGGGCACTAAGGAAGGAAATCTTGGTCTGGATCGGGTATCTACGACTCCCAGCAAACCTGCTGACCAACACTCTACATGTGTTCAAGGGAAAAGAGGAGCAAAAAATACCCAGCAGCCTAAAAGACAGTTTTAGATCGGACGGAGAAGACTAGTCAAGTGTACATTTCCCCTTTTAAACATGCTGATTAGGACATACTTCGATGAACAAGCTATCACAGGTCCCCTCCATAACTCTCTCAAGAACACCGTTCAGTGCTCAACACTGCTGATAAAATAACCATTTAGGAAATAACGTATATACAAATACAGCAGTGTCTCCTGGTCATGCCCGTGGGTTACTCCTTCTTTGCACTAACAAGTACGTGTCTGTGGTTTGGACCATGCTACATATGTCACTGACATCGTTTATTATTGCTAGACTCATCTATTTTACTTCTTGTCAACACTACTGATGCAAATGAAATACAACCGTTTCTTCAAAACTTTCGTCAAAGTTTTTGCAACCTAACCACGATCTCCTAGTTTTCACCGCTAAAATGCTGACAAGTGAGCAATCTGTAGCAATTCCCCCCCAACAAAGATAATTTATTTCTAATGGCGATACTAGGTATTTAAAAAAAGCTATATGCGCTGTGAAAGATTTCCGTGAAAAAATCCAAGACTTTGCTATAACTTATATTTCTACCAACAATGTCAATAAAGTTGTAAGAGAAAAACTGAGCAGCTACCCGCGGCACTGAGGACCTTTCATGCTGACAATACATGAATGACAAAAAAAAGGCAGCCAATTTTCAGATCTGCATTTGCACATCTGGCACTTAGGAGAAAAAAAAGAAAAAAAAAAATCTCATTTGAATCCAGCAAAAAACCCCCCACAAACCGAAAACATGGGTAATGTCAACAATACCATGTACTCTAAAGCAACCTTCCAGCGAAGAATCTCCCTTCATCGTGGACGACTTGTTTAAATGTGCCAGCAATAAAGACTTTGTATGACAAACCTCACAGAGAGTCTAAAGCAGAGAGATCTCAAGGAGTTCGGCAGCAGACACTGGCGTGTTTTCTGTGCAGGTTACCGTAAGTAAGTTTTAAGAAGTAACTCCTATTTGCCACCTATTTCTTTCTGAGCAGAGATTTTGTTAAAGACTGCTTCAGTTAAATTTTCAATACCTAGCTTTTGATTTACTTCCGTGTCTGTCTGTAAAGCAGTAACTTCTCAGTCCTTTGAGAGCATATGTCCGAACCAGACTTACCGCGCAGTTTGAAAGTTCTCCTTTTTGATCGTTTCTCTGCACTGGAAAAAAACGCTTACACTGAGAACAACTTTTTTAAATAACAAAAAGGACTTATTCTTTTTCATCAGAAATCCGACATAATCCAGTATCGATTAACTATAAACTGCTTTCTGGAATCTAAGATCACAGTTTTGAGGTCCTTAAAATGACACAGTAGATCACAGATACGCCACCTTGTCACTGAGGCACAGTCCTGAAGGGAGAGCAAACCCCCTTTTTTCACAGACACTGTTACCGTGAACGTGCTTTACTGATGTACTGTCACAATTCTGAGTAAGGTTTGAAACTAAAAAGGAGAAAAATGAGCAACTCCGACAGAGGAAAAATGCAACAATCTGACACTGGTCATTATCATATGTAGGCATTAATGTGCACTTTGTTTTACAAATTATTAACGGACTTGTGATGACGACGTTTTGACTTTTAGAAACACTTCACCAAGTTCAATGTCCTCATCGCCTTCTTTTTAGGATCACGTCATTATTTGCAATTTTTTTAAGAGAAAAACGAAGTTAAGAAAGGAGAAAGGCAGTAACATCACCTCGCCTCTCAGTCAGGCATAGGGTTGACTGTACGCAGTGCTGAGGAAGCAACCATAGATGATTATCCTTAAACAGTCTTCCTGGAAGACTACCGTGCAAACAGAGAAAGCAGCAGTAACCCAACGTGTGCACGTGTGTATTTCTGTGGTGTAGGAATACTCTGCCCGATAAAACTGCTGACACATCTTTGGCCTGATGATCACAAAGCAGGAAAGACTTACTAATGCCATAGAAGATCTGAAAAAATGTACGACCACGTAACAGGCTTACAGCAGACGAAGTAGCTTTTTTCTGTAATCATGTTTTTGCTAGCCTACAAGGTTTCCTTTTTTTCACTTCTTCCTTGATCCTTCCACACAAGCTGGTGACTCCAATTTCACCTAGTCTGTTACCGTCCAAAATCCAATAATCAAATGTAAAAAAAATAATTTAAGAAAACCAAAACCAAAAACAATTTTAAATTTAAAAAAATATATATCTGGTTCTGTTCAAAGGAAAGATTTTTTTGGTCAGGTACAGTAAAAGGTAAAAAATTCTGAATAATAACACAGCTGCTAAACATAAAAATGCTGCATGACAATTAAAGAATTAGTGGGACTTTTGGTCCATTCACAGCATTTTAAAATAGGCTACAGAGCTTCCATACCAAGACAAGCAACTTGACAGATTATATTGTCCTTTATTTTATACTGCTAAGACCGGATGTTGCATGTGAATTTGTCTGAGGGATACGAATGCTGTATTATTAACGTAGCAGCGTCCAGTTATGCAATATAACTGCTTCCCAGGAAAAATGCAAAATACTGATCACCAGAGGCGAACAAGCTGCACAAGGGGACCCGAAATACTTATTTGCTCAAGTACTCTTCCTGTGTTCAACTTTGTGATTACGTAATTACAGCTGGCAGGTTTATTGTGCAACGTTAATTTCTGCCAGAACACACCGTGTCACCGTAAAGCTGCTAAGGACACAGCGTCACAGAAACTTCATTGCTGTCCTCTTGGAAAAACTCCTCTATCCCTAAAACATTCATCCTCTTCAGTAAGAAAGTCGTGCAGTCTTCCTGCCCTCAGCTATTTTAAATTCCTGTGACAAGTACCATCCATATTAGAAATTCTCACAACAACCCGAAAGTTTTGACTGTGGAGACAGGTTTTACAAGGACAATGGCGTGAAAGCGCCATGACCAACGCGGTCACCGCCTGCAGCAGGATCACAGAGGCGCTAGCACTCAGTACTGAGCCTTGAGTAGCAATGCGCCAGAGAACCGATGTCGTATCTGCTGGCTATTGACTAACAGCAGGTGTCAGATGGTAACAGAAAGCAGAGAGTGTTAATTCAAAGCACCGGAGAGCATTAGTCATGCTGGATGGCCACAGGAAGTTCTGCCAACGCATTCAAGATACAGGTAATAAATCTTGGATCTGCTGTCTTCCCTCCTTCCTCCCACCTTTCAGGAAACACACACCCAGCCACACTTCAAAAGTAACGGAAAGGAGCAGTGTTAGGCACCCAGATTAAAGAACACTCACGTTGCTTCAACCCAAAAAATAAACCAAACGGAGTTAAACAAAAAGAGAAAGTTAGTAAGTCTTACTCCAGGAACTCCTGCTAACAGCACCTGTGCCATTATATGCTTCACCATCACTGAAGCGCTCATCATCAGAGTGTTTAAAGGCTGTACAACACATAAATTGTTTGAGAGTACCCTGTATTAATCCTGTAGAAGCAGAAAGACATACTAGGCGGCGTGGATTTAAAGATGTAGTTCGAAAGATTGGGAGAAAATTCGACAAAGTGAAAATAAGGCTATAAGCAATTTAAAGGCCATTTACCACAACAATTACACAAGGAGCTGAAATGTTTTTCAAACAGAGAAAATGTAGCAAAAGCCTGCCTGAGAGACATAATTTCACTGATGGTGATGCAGCAGAGAATCATTTCTTTTGAATCACACACGTGTGCTTTCACTTGCGGCTTTGCAAGTCCCTTCCAACCCCTAACATTCTGTGATTAAAAAACAAGAAGTAGTATCTGGAGCCTAAACGTCGTTATTTTCTTAAGAGTGTAAGACATTTCTCAGTATAAATGCCGTTTCAAAAAGTAATACAAGCGGTTTGGGAACACGAATGCCATGAACTTCCAGTTCCATTTAAAACCACAGCTGCATTTGTGGTCTTTGCAAAAGAAAAAACGCAGCCACGTAACTCACGTTCCTAAATCCCGAGACTTTCTGAAGTTAGTCTACCCTACAAATGATTCGTATGAAATAGTACTAACCATAAAACAGTGCACATATAAGATACTGTAATGCTAATTAACACCGTCAGGAGTAAAAAAGAAGTTCGAGTGTTCTTGCAAAACGTGCGTATAAATAACAACAAAACAGCAGTATTACTGGACGCTGTTGTGATTAGAACTTGTGAGAAGTCATATGTGAACTTTTAGAAAGGGATGTTTTTTTAAGTGATTGCCTTTAAATCTGTGCTGTAAAAAGCCACAGAACTTTCTCAAGCCCTCCAGAAGTGCACAGAAATTTTCCTGGGAATTAGGTAAGTGGTACAACATATGCCTCCTGTCTGTACGTACAACAGACTCTGAGACCCAAGTGCCAAACTTATTAGCGTGTCGTTACTTCACGTCACGCTGCACGTATCCACGAGTCCTGTGTGCCCAAAGCTCCCTCAAGGGAACAGTCTCCTCACCTTCCGCCTTATGCATCTTCTTACACGAATGCTTCTGATTAGGCAAAAATCCTAGATGTACCTATCCGAAATAGGAGGCACTGATGCAAAAAAAAGGCACTGCTTCAATTCTTCTTTATGGGAGGGTGAAACTCCGCTTTGGGACAGCTCTATAGACTTTTACATTTGAAGTGGGGGTGTTGATTTGGTTCAGACAAGCTTTTTTTCTGGAAAAGATGTAGGGGTCCAGGATTTTGGTTTGGGTCAACTATTGGCATCTTTATTCAGATGCCGTAATGACTACTACATCATTAAAAAAGGTCATTACACAGAACTTCATTTCAAGCACTGAAAAATGAAGATGTCAAAGTACTTCAGCAGCTATCTTGGGCCTATACTACAGGTTAGGTAAATGATACGGAATAGAAACTTTGCAGAGCTGCTCACCTTCTTCATCTGAAACATCCAGGACCTCAGTCATTGTCTCAGGTACATTTAGCTTGTGCTTCTCTGTTACGGTCTGCAAAGACAGAATCAATCAATCAATCCTCAAAATAAAGCAACAAAAGAAGCAGCAAAGTTTAAAGTGGGGTATTTGCAACAGCAACAGCAGCGGGATCTGCTGAGACGCTTTGTAATATGTTTCCCCTTCCCCTAACTTTATTTTTCACCTTTCCTCCAGAAGCTCCCGTTCTCAGTACTGTATAAGGTAACATTTATTCTGGCAGAAAAGTGCAAAAAAATAAAGAGGTCGGAGGAGTAGAAGGAAAAAACCTCTTGGGAAATACATTTATAAACGGTGCATGTAGAACAATTGAGCTCAGCGTTTCCAAGCTGATTTGAAACTGGATTAGGTAATGTCTACAGAAGAGCTTCAGAAAGTTGTATGTGGCATATGGAAATTATTAAATCATAAAGCATTTTGAAATAAGATTCTGAATGATGTGAAATTTTTAAACTAAAAAAAGATGCGATGGTTTTACACAGATCACTTGGAACATTTCTCCCCCAGCCCCCAGAGTGACTACACTGCATATTAATTATATCCTTCTCATGAATCGTGCCCATTCCCCCAAATCACACACACAGCCAGAAAAAAGAAATAGTTCTTTGAAGCTTCTGACATATTTTGTGCACTTAAAAGCTTAAAATGTTGCGATGTAAGGCAAATATGGACCGAGGACTGCTGGGAGGACACTGTTTAAACTTGAGAGCACAAAGTAGAACACGGGAAGACTTCCTTTTTTTTTTTTTAGTATCATTTTTTCTTCCTAAATGTCTTCCAGGAGGAAAGAGAAGATGTTCAGGGGTGACGAATCAAGAATAGGGACATCCTTTTAGGATCAAGATACAGACTGGAGAAGGAGATTAAGAATATAACGAGAGACACTGTAGGAAGTACAAGGTGTGAAAAAGTTGCCCGCAGGAAACTCGACAGCGGGTTCCGATACAGGACTTAGAAAAGAGCAGTGATCAGAAGAGCGCTGGTGACAGCAGGAAAATAAGTATCTCCCCAGCTCCACCCTGATCTGCCGCTAGTCAGCTGTGGAGGGAGTCAACACCTCGCCCTTTAAGGCACACAGGAGCAGATGTGGCCCTTTGGCATGGAGGGGAATGTCAGGAGGCCACGTGTCTTGTGAAACCCCACTGAGGCAGTTCTTCACTCCCCACTGCGGACGGTATCTATCAAGCACAAAGTAACATTCCATGCAGAAGCAGTGAAAGCGCGTACAATCTAGGGGACAATTAACGTCAGCCAAACCTGAGTCCCTTATGCAATATGCTTTTGGGAAAATGCCCACTGATATCAAGCGGTTCTTGTTGCACAAAGCTTACTAGGTATTTCCCCAATCGGTTTCGTACTTCTCTATTTCTAGCAAACTGACAAAGACAGCACTCCTGGTTATTGTAAGATACTGCACTTTCATACGCAACAAAGTTACCAACAATGGAATTACTTTGGAAATTTGTTTTTAAATCCTGCTTTACATTACTGAAATATATTTAACTGTGGCAGCAGTTTTCATTTCACCCTCCTGAGATACGAGGGAAGAACGCTGCCCTTTGCTTCAATTAGGCCTCCTAAATTCACTCGTACCCATGGTTCAAGACAACGAACTATTTCTGTTGCAGTGGTTTCCACAACACATATTCTGTGTTGAAAATCAGTTCAGATTCACGGAATACCTCGACCAGTACGTCTGACTTTTCCCCCCTGCATTGCCATGGCTCTCCCCGGATAGAACTGTCAGGCAGCGGTTGGGTGATAAAGCCAAGACGACAGGTGAGGAGGAGGATGTTACTGTTCACGTGATGTTGACTTCATCTCTTCGACGCGACGGCAGTAAATTGTAACAAATACTTAGCTCTGCAAACCCTAGTAACTAAGGTTTATTTACCAAGATATCAGTTTATTCATAAACTGCATTTTTACAGGCCCCCTGTACAATAACAACCTTTAGGCTTCTGCCTAAGGATCTCCAACATTTATTTACAGAGAAGTAGTGACACTTGATTTACTCCCTAGTTTTCTCTTCAGACAGAGAAAATCATTACATAATTTAACGACTGAAAGAAAATTGGGAAAACAGAATCAAGACAGCTTGTGCGTGTGTCTGTGAAACATGTGTGCGCACAGGTTTCAGGAGGACAAAAGATCTGTAATCCTACTCATCACTACTCTGTGAGTAAAAGCGCACTTTATTCTTTCTGTTGCTTTATGTTCTTGTGGCTCCACTAATAACGACACTAACGCAAGTAAGAGGAAAATCTGTTCCGAGTCAGACCAAAGGTTTTGGCACCAGAGATCTTTTCCCCATCGCAAATGGCAGTGACTTGAATATCAATAAAGCATCAGCCTGTCTAACATCCCCCGTGCATCGCTCGGCATCAGCCTTAGAGAATGAAGTAGCTATGGCGACAGCACCTTTTTCTCGGGGCTAAAAAATGTGCTGTTCGGGTTTGGCAATACCAACCTCACCATCTGGAGAGCTTTACTGCAGGGAGTGCCTATGTGTGCCTGTTATTTATCCCTCCTTTTTAGGATCTGTTCTAAATTAGGTTTAATCAACATTCCCCACCGTGAACACCACCACCAGAGGGTTATATTCTACCTATCCCTAAAGTACGAGATTCAGACAATTTCACAGCTGAAAAGTCTGCTGAATTTATTGAGGATTCCCACGTGACTTTTAAAAGCAGCGCTTTCCACACAGCCCCAGTTCCAGATTTCAGATTGCTCTTATATGTAAGCATTGGAGGTCAACTATGCAAGTACGGTGCAGTATTTGATTCAGTCCTAAATCCCATGCATCTGAAAAATCCATTACCCTCAAAATTTAAAGAAACATTTCTCCAAAAGAAATAACTCACGGGTGTCTTTTCATCATGTAATCCCTGTTACTACAAAGCGCCTGGCGCTTACTTACGACAAGGCACAAGGCTCCATGAGGCAACAAAACGTACGACAGAAAGGAAGTTACAACTTACATCAGGCCTAAGTGGAAAAAGTGTGCTGTGGCACAGAGAATAGCAGTGCTGTCAGTTGAGACTAAAAAAAAATAAAATATATATATATATACTTTTGAAGAGAGTTAAAGTTTCTCCAAAAATTTTACCTAGGCTATGTTTTTCTAAATCGCTGGATTCATACGGGATTGTGCATGTATAGGTATGATGTGCTATATAACTAAACAAGACCGAGATACAACAAACACCGAAACCACAGTCTTTATTAAGACTTCTGGAATTACGCTGGAATTCCTTGTCCAAACCTGACTCAGTCTGATCTTTGCAGGTCATTAATAAATTATGGCTCACTCTATTTGTAACCTTATGCTGTATGACTTTTATTCTGTCTTTCTCAGTTAATGTCAGCGGCACTTGCCGTCAGCATTCTACAGAATCAGAATTTTTTTCCCATTTCTTTACGACAGACTGGATTTCTTCCCTTCCCCTAGCCCTCTCCCTCACTGAGTGGTGGCATCTTTTAAGTAGTCTCTGGATTTTTACAGCTCTGCGCTCCTAAATGAAATGTAGATCTGGCAGCTTTTCTAGACTGCTCATCCTTCTCACAGTAATGCAAGAAAAAGAAAAAAAAAAAGCAAAAAAAAAAAAAGCAGGACTCTTGAAACAGTGTTTCAAGAGAAAATGCAGTAATGAAAATTTAAGATTTAAGTTACAATTAATTTCTGGAATGATGGGCTATTTCTTATGTTTTCCCTTCCTCCCTGCTGAAATATTTCTAAATGGGGGGTAAAAGCCCGAGAGGAGAAAACCTTCCCCTCCCAGAGTGTCAGAACGCGTTTTTCCTGGCTTAAAGCAACAGTACCACCCTGCTGCTGATCAGCACATCCTATTCACAGACCGTGAAGTTGAAATACAGACTAGCAAGGGTGTGGAGGACTGAGCAAACTGAGCATGTAAGGAAAGATTCTCTCATATTTTGGAAAAAATACGATCTTTTAGAACTGAAAGTGACTTGAGTAAAGAGATGATCTATGTGATTCAGAGCCATCTAGTGAGAACCGTGACGCTTGGCACCAGTCCACCGCTGGTCCAGTCCACGGTTGGTCCAGTCCAAACGCTGAGGGGCTTGTTGTGGTGTGCTGCAATGGCTGAGCCTCAGTAGGTGTCACAAGTGTGGAAATAGAGGGACAGAAAAGAAGAGTCGAGAACAGAAACAGGAGAGGACCAAAACAACAAGGCACAAACTTCTGGAAAGTTTGGGTTTGCAGCTCCGACCCGTATCTAAGAAAAAGTTTTACCCTGCTTTTGAATAGTTGTTTTCCATCTGCCCTAGCATTTTTTTAACCGAGCTCAGAGAACCTCGTCGTGTTGTGTACGCTTCCACAGGCTTAAAAGATACACTGAAAGCACTGTAGCACTTTTGCAAAAAAACAGGGGGGGGCGGGGCGGGGAGTGGGGGTGTGGTGTGGCTAAAACCAGAAAACAAAAAAAAAAAGGAAAGAGATACATGGAGAATCTGAAGGAAGAAGGGAAAAACAACATTCTGAATAAGGAAGAGAGACATTTTAATGCATCTGCACTCACAGTTGTGGTGGTAGTAATCTCCTCCGTTACAACCTTCAGCGTATCGACCACTGAGATATATCCCAGGCGCCTTGCAATAGCTAAGGCAGTGTTACCGTTCTGAAGAGAAACGAGAGAAGGGGAGAGAGCGAGCGATGAGAGGGAGGATTGTGATGTGAACCAATGAGATCACTCTCCACACTGCATGAGCCAGCATTTCCATCCAAAACAAGGCAGCAGCCGAGGAAAATCACTGTTTTTTTACCGTTACATCTGACTCGGGCTTTGTAACTTCTTTAAGACTATAGCCCTGATTACCATGGTAACACAACACACTTACATCTGCCTGCTATTCCAGATTAAAAAAATGCTGTACGGTTTAACCCTTCGGTGCTCAAATTTCACTATACAGAATGTGTCTTGTCTGCAGAAGTTCATGTTTTATTTTGCATAAACAACTCTGCATCAGATATACTCTTCGAAAAAAAAAAGTATTTACGATTTCACTTCCAGTTTAAACCATTACATCTTTTTCAGGTGCGATTCCCTCTCCGGGGAACACAAGATTCCAGCTGTATTGTCCGTATACGCATCCACCCCTCCTTGTAACAAAAATGTCCGATAAAAATACACAAAAGCCAATGATTTAAAAAGCACAAAAACAAGCCCTGTTAAGCTTGGGGGTGGGGAATTAACGTCGATTTAAATCAGTTTATTCGCGGTTCAAATGCCCACGATATATAGATTGCCATTCATCACATGGACATTAAAATAGTAATTTAATCAAGTGTTTGGGCCTATTTATCTCCGTTTTATGACCTGGAGCACTCTCAGTCCACGGTCCGTGTGTCACTCAGCCTGGGGAGGAGAAGAAGGGCTGCGTTCCGTGATTCCTTGTAAAGAGCTCTACACAGAGTTGGTTTACGTTATTTTGCACTGACCCAAAGGACAGAATGCCGGCCTGCTGGCGGAAGCACGGAAAGCCACCGTACCGCTCTCTGCGCCAAAATGACTTCTCATCGTGAGCAGGATACCAGCCTGAGGCCTTCTCTCTACTTCAGTATTGGCCTCAGTTATCTACAATTTAAGTTCTCCTGTATTAGTCTAGCGCAGCACGCCCGAAGCAAGATGGTGTTTGTGGATTGGCAGGACAAAATGAATACACTGGCATCCTCTCAGCACAAATAAGTTGACTGTTATTGTCACTTGTGCATTAACTGCTCATATCTCACTCCCGCATCCCCCAGCCAGATGTCTCAGGTTGAAATTCTCTCTTCTCTCACGCTAAAGGTTGCTATGTGTGGACAAGAACAGAGGTAGTACCTCAGAAAGCATGAAAACCGTGCAGTAAAGACACATCCTTGAGAACCTGCTTGGATTTAGGTCAGATTTGAGCATGACGGCCCCAACCTGAGGGCTTAAAATAAGTCAAGGGACCTTCAGTTGAATACGCCCAGTAGTAGCTACAGCCCTAGAAGCTGACTACAATGCTCTCTTGCTTGATGACCTGGTGCCTAAACTGGTGTTCTGGAAAACTTCACAGCAGATTATTCAGCGTGATTGTTCCAGGACCAAACAGAGCGCCAGTGCTGACTTAAGCACGCACGATATTATGTACAGAGAAACTCGATTCACCCTGGGGAACAACGTACGTTGTGGACACTCTGGCTGCATTGTAAAGATTACCCAATTAGAGGTGACTAAGAACAACATCAACATGAAATAGGACAGTTGCATTCCTGGCTGACTGCGGAGAAGGAGCTGTGCCAGAGGTTACTGACGGTCTTGGAGGAGGCATTAATATCAGTGAACTCAGGAAGAACCTGAAACAGATCCAGTGGGTAGAGGGTCTAAATCTTCAAAACAACCCAGGTTCCCATTTCCCCTTCATTTTTATGGAAAAATTCTTACGGAGATACCTATTTACAGAGGGAAGTGTTGAGGCAGAGGGCAACTGAAGCAGCACGGCACAGCTAGCTGTGGCCAGCCTGACGCTACAGCTCAGAAATCAGTTTCCTCACCTCACATTTAGCTCAGTGCACACTAACATCTGATCTGAACTACTGCTACTTAAGAGGGTAAGGAAAACAAGTTAGATTTACACATCTGACACCCAGCTGTACGAGGACCGCTTTCACCAAAACAAAGCCCTCTGAAAGGAAAGAAAGGAACCGTCCAGGGAAACAATTTCCCACTGGCACTTCACAGACTTACCGTGGTGATGGCATTGGGCTTGGCCCCGTGTTGGAGAAGAACGTTGATGATGTGAGTGTGGCCCTGCTGAGCAGCTTGGTGAAGAGGGGTGTATCCATTCTGTTGTCCACAGCGGTTACAGGAAAAGCAAACAAAGAAAGAACAACCACCAGTAATTAGATTAGACACTTTGCTTCCTTCTGCTTCTTTTGAGACATTTCAAAAAGAAATTATGCCATCAGTTGACCCAAAGGTAATAAATCCTCGGTAACAATAACATTCATTCCCCTCATTAACGACAAGGTAAAGGAAGACAGTATTTTTATTGACAAATCGTCTTTCTCCTCACACTACAAGCAATCTCTGGCAAGACAGACAACTCCTCATTTCCTGACTCAGAGGGAGGGACAATGAGGACCAGTAAAATGGCATGCTAAGGACATAGAATCATAGCCGAGGCAGAGAACACTTTTCTTCCTCTCACATCTTAGTTTTCTATCGAAGCCCCAAGATTTGCCTTCACAATATTTGAGCGAAGTTAAAAATTAAATCGTTTTAACATTGGTGATTTGATACCATTGGCTTTTAAAAAGGCTAACAGCATATACCCGTTACAAACATCCCTCCATTTCAGCTTTACTTGGCCTTCAGAAAGCTTGACCAGGCTGCAATTACACTTAAAACCATGGAGGCAATGCCCGTGTGAATACACAGGCTTAACTTCGTATACTCCTCTGCTCCAGTGATTTGTTCCAATGTTACACAATACAGAGAAAGAAAGAACCAAAGCGTACTTCAGCTAGCTGATCATAGATGTTATTGTGTAAGTCCAGTCAGGCAATTCATTTACAAAATTATTTCCAATTGGCTTTGAAAGCAAGCTGAGAATAAACTGGAAGAAAACACCAGGCTGATCTCACTGTACACTTATGTAAAGCCTGGGGGCAGGCTCTGAAAGATACGCTCTGAGAGTTATCTCTTTTGCAAACAAATAGATGCAACTAATGCTTTGTACTGCTAATTAAACAATGCTAGTCCGGAACTGTTACAGTTCTTACAATTACTGTAAGCACGCATGGACTACTAAGGAATCGAAGAAGGATTCGACGGATGGCTGTAGTGCCACGTAAATTCACTAGCTTTACTTCTTAAACGTTAATGCCGTCCTTCAAATCCAGAATTCAGACATACTAGTTTTCCCTGGAGGTGGCACAGAGCACCATGCAGGCTTCCTCTCGCTGAAGACCAGTGGAGGTTACTTACTCTTTAACGTGCCTACCCTGAATCCAGCCAGGATGGGTTTGCTCTTTAAACTGAGTCCACAGTACCGGCTGAAAGACTGTCGGTATTTTTATTGGTCGCTCGGTGTGAGATTTTGGAGAACCACTGCTCCATACTCTCATATAAACTTGCCGACTTGAATGAAATTATTCTAAATAAGCGAAACATCCGGGGAAATGGCATCAGAATCTCACCTGGTGGCCTCTTAGGCGTAGGGTGAGACCTAATACTAAAGACACGAGTATATCTTTCCCTTTAGTTAGCCTCCAAAGACCTCAGCTGGATGTCTTGGCAGCTATCGCTTGGATCTTGCTAGTGCCTGCTTTATTAATTCTTATCAGCTGTTTTTCTAGCAGTGTTGCCTGTCCTTTCGGAATCCCTGGGTTTTGCCCAGTGATTTAGTGTGATCTCATGAGGGATGGGCCAGCATCTTCTATTTATTTACTCTGCTGTTTCTCACCACAATAAGCTGTAGCCACCATGCCGAAGTAGTGCTACTTTGCTAAATGACACCAACTCGTAGATCGTGGCTGGGGCCAGAGGAGCTGCCCAGAGGGACCAGCAGACCACAAGCCTGTGATTTCAGTTCCAAATACCAAGTATGTCCCTGGAAATACCAACGGCCTTCTTCATGTCGCTCCCAAGCCACCCAATCTGAAGCAAGTAGCAAACTGTTGCCTGAAGCCAGCTGAAGCTCTGCAGCTCCTGAGTTAGCCTTCTCTATCTGGTAAGGGCTGGCACGCTCTGCTACTGTCACTAGGTCCTCCCTGTGCACACTTAGGAGGTACACAATTCGTGCTACAAAATGCTTCACATTCAGCTGCTGTGTCCACCAGTTTGTATTAGAAGAAACCGCGGAAGGCGGCGGATTTCATTCAGACTTTGGCTATAGGCAGGCAGGTCCATTTCAGTAGAACTGGTCGGTAACAGCACGTTCAGGTTCCCCCCACGAAAACCCCAAACGCATCTTCAGTAAACGACATTCCCTCACCACAGCTGCTCCCTTTCCCAAAGTCATACCACCCCTGCTTTGATCAGCAGTAATTCTTCCCACCCTTCTCGGAGCAGGCTGGAGAGAAGCTGGCATCACCCGCCAAGTGTCTGCATTGTTACTTACTAGTCTGGCAGTAC
>JANHGA010010544.1:27645-83729 GCA_027560355.1 Halcyon chelicuti
GTAAACCACTGGTAAACGAGATCAGAAACAAAACTCGCATTTGTTAGTTTCCAAGTAAAAAGAAAAAAACAATGAAACTGATTCTCTATCTCCTTCTTTCATTCACCCAAAGAGTGACCTGGCTTTCCTTTTGTGAACACTACACAAGGAGATGTAGCAGAGAGAAGGCATCCCACTATCGCCACGAATCCTCATCCGCTGGCACGCACCATACAACAATTAAGAGTTTCCTAGTGAAAAGGCACCTATGGTACGTGTTTGTAGCGCTCGGCTACCAGGTTGCTAATAATGAGCAAAAGCAAGCAATGAAAAATTCTTTACCTTTGTTTTAGCATTGACATTTGCTCCCTGCTTGAGAAGAAAATTCACCATTTTGATGTTTCCATAGTGACACGCCACAATTAAAGGTGTATAACCAAGCTACAATAAGAGAACAGAGAAGTAAAGCTGCAAGCTCAGTGGAACATTCCTTTTACAATGGCAGCGTCCTTTGGCGCACTGGAGACAGTAGCCACTTCACGATTTACCTTTGTCTGAGCATCTTGGTTTGCACCGTGTTTTGTGAGTATTTCAGCTACATTCACTTTATCCTCTTGAGCCGCAAGGTGCAAGGATGTCAGCCCAGTCTGGAGGCGAAATACACAAAATAAAGAAAAAAAGATAAAAATAAGAATAAAACCTCCTGTACATGAGGAAAGAAATCCAGTCTTTCCCACTTTCTCATCTTTAAAACATGAAGAGATCCTCACTATAGCTTCCAAGTATGGGTGGGTTTTTTAAACAAAGTAGAGTCGACGTTACTCCTGTTCCACTTGACAAACAGCTCCAAAGCAATTGCATCCTCATCACCACAGAGTAAAACTGACAAGTGTCAGTGATCACGCTCAGATTTTATAGGAGAACGTCACTCGGGAAGCTGAAGAGCCCATGAATAAATTAGGGAAGCTCAGTGAATGTGCTTCCTTCTCCTCAGGCTGGAAAGGGAACCTTGACAACGGCAGGCACGAGTCCGAACGAGGAAAACAACTCCAGAAATAGACCCCATTCAAAGACGCCAAGGAAATGAAGCCTTTAACTAAAAGGCCACTGTGATCACGTACACAGTACTTGCCCGTGAACAAGGCAGGGAACAATTTTTTAAGAGAAATTAAAATCACCTTGTACCTCATTGGTTAGGCAGCATAACACATTAATTGACTTGGATGCAAAAAAAGCTGCAGGATTTTGAACTTAAGACTTACATATATACGCCTGGGTAAATCACGTTATCTATGAAGATATACAATAATGGGCTTACTTTAAGGAACTTGCTTTCTACGAAAAAGCTGTTGTGTACAACAACAACAACAACAACAACAACAAATCATCAACTCTTTTTTCTTGGTCTGGCTTTCCTCCTGTAAGCTCTCTGCCAGAGCCAGCTGTTTCCTCCAGTCCCAGCAGACAGCTGCAGCTCCTCCTATGTGTTACCCAGTATAGCTATTAATGACACGATACACGTGAACTGGTCAATCCATCTGCTGATCCTACGTATCCTCTTCTCCCTTTTACTGTGCAACCACCTGTGGTCACTTCTGCATTCACAAATGTGACTTTAAGGAAACGAAGCTGAAAATTCCTGACAATGTGACGACATTCCTACACTGCACTTTGCATCTTACTGGATACTCCCACCCACAGCACGTTGTCTCCGGTCGTGCGTTACCTTTGTTGCCACATGGATATTGGATCCTTTCTCCAACAGCAAGGTTACCATGTCAGTGTGACCTTCTTGGGAGGCCAAATGAAGCGGGGTGACTCCCTGCTTGGTCAAAATGTTGGTCTCAGCCCCATAGTTCAACAGAGTGGTAGCTATCTCCATCTGATTTTTCTTGGCAGCAATATGCAGAGGAGTGTATCCATTCTAACACCAGTCAGGAAACAAAATGAGAACAAAGTTAACAAAACAGCCATGTCAGACACCATAAAACGGTATTGCTCTATGTTACCCCTTATTACTGCAGAAGAGAGTTCATTAAATTTTCAAGGCCAGGCACGTCCCACGTGGCCCTGCTGTTGCGCTGCTTTGTCCATCTGTTATTTTCGCCATCTCGACTAGCACAAATCTAGCCCTCGCTGCAGTGGGCCAGGCTATTCGGCCAGTAGCTTCAAATCATCCTGAGTTCGGCATCTACATTTTCAATACCCTATGTCGCAAATACTCGCTTTCGACCGATCGGTGACGTTCTTCGTGATGAGCGAAGGGTGCCACCGCATTTTGCTTTTTTGGAGGGTGTGGGTAGAGGTGTATTTGCATATGGAATTTCGATACGTGTGTCAGTCACGGCACTGGCTGGAAACGGCAATAGGGAGGAATGCTTTTCTGATCAAATAAGCATTTAAGCAAAGCAGAACGGCATTGATGGCGCTTTCTGGCGGTAAGACAACTTCCCACCTTTAATTGCTTTACAACGCACGGTGAGAGAAAATTCTGGATTACAGCAGACGGTCCCTCTGGAGGTGCCAGGTGGGTTGGGCAGCGTTCTTTCGTTTAGAGCAAGCTTTTCCCAACTATACTACCACAACCGTAGCTATCGCTGCTCTTCCTGCACCGCAATCAAAGCACCAGCTTTGATAAAATCCCTTAGCAGACGGAGCACAGTTTTTTGGCAGCGTCCAACAGCAGCCTCACACCGGGCTGCGCGTTCTGATACCAGCAACAATTCACTCCCTATTCTCCTCCTTTAGCAGCCCAACACAGCGACACCATGACGCGCTAGGTCCTCCCGTCTTCCAGTTTGTGCCCATTGCCCCCTGTGCTGTCACCGGGCACCACCTTAAAGAGTCTGGCCCCCACCCCCTGACACCCGCCCTTTCCTTTCGGTCACGCAGCCCGCGGCCCGTGACCCTTGCAGGCCTCAGCGGCTCGCAGCCACATCTCACCGCCTTGGCCTCAGCGGCTGGCAGCCACATCTCACCGCCTTGGCCTCAGCGGCTCGCAGCCACATCTCACCGCCTTGGCCTCAGCAGCTCGCAGCCACATCTCACCGCCTCCAAGGCCGCACAAGGCCTCACGGACGCCCGTCCCCGCGTCTGCCGGCCCACGCCCCGAGGATTCTTTTCTTTCTTTACATCGAGCGGGCACTCCCCGCTCGGTTGCCCCGGTTCGCTGCCTGCTGGCGCAGGGCAGGGCTCGTCAGGGGAGCGGAGGCTCGGAGGGCAGCGGGGCGGGAAGCGCGAGCTCACCTTGGCGGTGGCGTGAGGCGAAGCGCCCTTCTCCAGCAGCAACAGCGCCACCTTCTGGTTGTCGTAATGCGCCGCCACGTGGAGCGGGGTGAGGCCGTTCTGCAAGGGCGGGGAGGGCGTTAGGCCGCGCGGCGGGCGGGCGGGTCGTTAGGGCGGCGGGGGACACGGGGCCCGGCACCGGCACCGGCACCGGCAGCGGCAGCGGCAGCGGCACCGGGGGAGCGAGGGGCGGAGGGCAAGGCCGCAGCAGGCGGGCGGGCGTCAGCCGTTAGCGAGGGAGAAGCGGTGAGCGGGGTGGAGCTGGGCGGCCCGGTTAGAGGCCCCGGGGTCCCCCCGCCGGGTGGGATCCGCGGAGGTGGAAACCGGGTCTTGCCCCCGCTTTACGCGCTGGGATTCAGACGGTTCGGCGGCTTAAGGGAACCGGTGCTTCCCGAGCCACAGACACTGATCCGCCCCCAGCTCTCCCTCCGGCCGGGGACCCAAACCCAAGGCGCTCAGTAGCACGGTGCCCACGGCCGTCATCACCCTGGGGGGGATGCGACCCCAGCAGAGCCAGAGCCGCCCAGGGAAAGCCGCCGCGGACTTCTTGGGCGCGCACATCTCAGGCGGTTTTGTATTCCAAACCGCTCTGGACTTTCTTGTTCAGCAGTACCTTGCCAGCCGAATCCGGAGAGGCGCGACGCTGCAGCAGGAGTTTTGCCACTTCCAGGCTCCCGTATTTGGCCGCCACGTGCAGAGGTGTGAATCCCTTCTGGAGAGTTCCGGGAGAGAAAAAGAGCTGTTGGCATTAAAGGTCACACCGACACCTCTCTTTTAAACAGTACATACTAAGCGCTTACTCTTCAACCTACAGCGTAGCTCACAGAATCAACAGCTGTCCCTAGAAAGAGCATCGTCTCTTCAAAGCACTTTGAGAAGCGTGAAATACACGAAAATACTTCCCCGTTTATTCTCCTTTCCTATGTACAGGCTGGCAGGCATTTTATCTGACACGGACTCGACTAGGAACGTAACGCCGCGGGCGTGGGCAGTGGAGGCACTGCTTCAAATCTCTACTCCGTACCAGCTGCACATTTTCCCTTCTTGATGAGACCCTTAGAAATATTTCCTCTGTCAACTGGTGCCGTTAACAATGAAACGCCAACTCAATTCAGTGAGAAAACCTCCACCATTGTATTCTTGCTTTAGACTTCGTTGACGGATGGTTAATATTTGGACCTAGGTACCCACAGAGTTCTGCCGCAGCCCCTGAACCGCAGCTAAAAACCATTCGCGCCTGCCTTGCTGGAAACGCCCCGGGGCAACACTAAAAACCCCTGTCTTTTCAGAAGAGCCCTTTGCTCTTTCTTTGAACACTGCTCGTTGGTACGGCACAGGTGTAAGCTCTGTCACGCTAAGGCTCTTTGCCTGCCCAAGGCAGCAGGTGGCAGACTGCCCCGCTTCCCTGACCGGAATGCTGGGTGATGCCCTGACCGACCCCCAAGCGATGCCCAACGGCTGTTATCATTCTCATCTGGTTTCACTAATCCCACCTCAAAAAGAGTTTACGTCGGGGCATCGCAAACTCTCCCAGTTCCGAATCACGAGGTTTGCAGGGAGCTTATCTAGTGGACTGCGTCTTCTCCCGGTCGTAATAATAGAACGTTTCTGCGGTACTAGAGCAATGGCCGTAAAGCAATGATGGGAAACCAGGAAAGCGTTTAGTGGATTCTTAGCCATTTTAATGCGATTTAGCAGCCGGATGTACGGAGAACGGCAAGCGTTCCTAGTAATCCGTAGCTCGTAATTTGAAAATGGCTGGTTTAGTCCCCTAAACCGCGGAGTACACCCCGTGGTTCAAAACTATGTTTTAAGCTCCAGCTGCAAAATCAGGGGTGCTTTTTTAAGACTTCTAAAGCAAGAGAGAGAATTACGTGATTCCCACTTAGTCACACGTGATACGTTTGGGAACGGTATCTTGGCGCATTATTCGCTCCTACCCATTTCCTACATGTCCATCGCTCTTAGGAATCTATTGGTAAACGTTTTCGGCTACAGAAGAATAACGATGCTGCAGACTCTTTCTAACCCCAAACAAAATGTCCTGTTGTGTCACCTGACACCTCACTATAGAACCGCTGCAAACTGATTCGGCATTAGATGCGACTGGACAGATGCTGACTGGTATGTTTTAGTAACATTCCTTTCAGCTGGCACAGACCAGAATTATTTTACCCTTTCAATAAACAATGTGTTGAAGACTAAAGAAGCCTCTTTGTTACGGGAGCGTCGTCATCATCCCCTTCTCTTTTTTGAAAGTTTTGGACAGAAAAGCCCTACCCATAACACAACGGGACAGAGAAACGAGGACTTTGTGAACGTTTTAAATGTGCTGGGACTGTGTATTTATCGTGCCCTGCATTTGGATCCAGCGGGAACCAACTCCCAGCTTTTGATGACAGCAAAACATGTCAACACTTGATTTCCTTCTGACACATTACTTGCGTCTATTGGATCACCGCTGATCAAACAAGAACGAAACAAAAGCCCCAGACTAGTTCAGTATCCCAGGGTGAAAGTACATTCCTCTCGGAGCAGGCGCGCGTCGCCTGTGCGACCGGAATACAGACGTGAAGCATTTTGTCTTACTTTGGTAGACATGGAGTGCGAGGCACCTGCCTCCAGGAGAACGGATGCGACATCCACTTGTCCTTCCCTGGCAGAGATGTGCAGTGGAGTGTACCCGTTAGTTGTGGCAGCATCAGGGTGGGCCATGTGCTGTAGCAGGAGTTGGACGATCTCTGTTTTCCCCAAGCGCGAAGCGATGTGCAGTGGAGTCTGTTCTTCCTACAGCTCAAATCAAGTCGACAATTAGCACGGGTAGAAGCACCCTGGACACAATATTCTGGCTGATCCCAATAGTTCTAGCTATGCAAAAACTACAGGAAGGAATAGTAGGAGAAAAACAGTAACGCGGGGCTTGTGGGTCAGTTTCTGCAATGACCTTCAGCAACGTTTTATTAGAACAGAGAGAACTGTGAAGGAAAACGTTTTTTTCCTTTTAGAAAGCAGGTAGCTCACATCACTGCGAGCATCACTTGCTCCCCTTGGTGTTTTACAACAGCTGTACCTTGCTCGGCAAACAGCCCCCTTGGTTTCAAACTCTGGCACTAACTGCTACGACAACCTCTGATATTTGGGTTTAGGACGTGGCTGTGCCCCTCCTTGCTCAGACAGCACAGCTAACGCTGGTTTGAGCCAGGCACACTGGACTGGGTCTAGTTGCGATGGAGTTAATTTTGATCAACGGCAGCCTGCACAGTGCTCTGGTTTAGATTTCTGACAGAGACGGCGTTTGCTATCACACCAGTGGTTTAGGTACTGCTTCCACAGCAGCAAAACTTCTCTGTTTCTCCCTCTTCCCCGCCCCCCCAGTGAACGGGATGGGGGTAGCCAAGAGGTTGGGAGGGGATACAGCCAGGACAGCTGGCCTGAACTGACCCAGGAGATAATCCATAGCACATACCGTCATGCTCAGCAGTAAAACTGGCGGGTAGGGGGGGTGGGGGAGATGTGCCAAAGCTGTCGCTCAGCGGCTGGCTGGGCATCGGTCTGCTTGTGGGAGGCAATGAGCGATTGCCTCCGCATCACTTGTTGGGGAGAGGGGTTGGTTTGTGTTTTGGTGGGTTTTTCACTTTATCTTTTGCTTGTAAAACTCACTTTCTCCGAACCCAAGCGATTTTCTCCCTTTCACCCTTCCAGTTCTCTCCCCGGTCCTGCTGCAGGGGCAGTAAGCGAGTGACTAAGCAGGACTGAGCTGCTTAGGCTGAGCCCACCACAGGTATTCTCTTTGGAAGACCTTTGCACAAAGAGGTTATTGTTTTCAGAGCTGGTTTTAGGTGTGCTCTAATATTGAAGCAAATAAAATGATGAAATAAAACCGAAATTGTTCCTCCCTAGCTCCTCTGCATCAGCTACGCTTTTGAGTAAGAGAAAGCAAAAATTGTCAGCAGAACACCTACCCTGGCTCGGGCATCAACCAGGGCCCCGTTTCTCAGGAGGCAGCGAACTACTTCCACCTGCCCAGCACGTGCCGCCATGTGCAACGCAGTCTCTCCACGCTGCAGAAAAGCAAAAGCATTTCAGCGTCCTAAACCTCCGTGAAGAAAGAGAGCTCTGTGACGGTGTGAATTCTACCCACGTCGGCTCATGCAGAGACCCACCTCCGTGCCAGCTGAGAAACTGGCTTCAGACCCAGCAACAGGCAGTTCAGAAGGGTGCCACTGGGCCTGGGTACACTTTGGTTTGCAAACTCGGGGATCCCAGATAAACAAATCTCACTAGAGGGTCAGAATGAAAATCCTGGCTTATGGAAAATTCTGCCGTATGGGCTCCCCTGGTCACATACGTTCCTCAGCTTTCTATGTAACAGTGCATCAGCTTGTGCCACGCAGGAGATAAGAGTATGTTGAAGCCGAGTCTCTCAAGGGATTGCGAGGCACATGAGCCTCAAGACGGACAGGGGTATTTTTCCAGATGGTCTCCTCCTGCACACTGTGTGGAGCTGGCAGCACTAACAGGCCTCGCAATGGCTGTGCACAACTGAGCCAGCACACGAAATGTGTAAAACCGGCGCTCAGCAGCGTGGCTCTGTCTGCAGGCTATGGAAGGAATCTTGTTTCGAGCCTTTTGTAGCCCACAGAATTTGAAGGAGAATACGAAATTTTGGGAAGCTGACTGGAGCGATCTGGCATTTCAGATCAGGATAAAGAAGCACGGATGATACATTCAAAGCATTTACTTGTTGCATAGGTTTTCAAAGGACCACCGAAAGCGAGTATTTCTGGACAATGGTGGTTTTAGCTTAACCTGTCACTGCCCAACATTCTTTGTCCTAAAGTGGACTAAAACAGTCCCAGTGCACCTCATCGCTCGCTCCTGCATTAGGTACTGGGACAGCTCCACGACCAGGAGACCTGTATTTATCTGTTACGTTACGACAGCACCGCAGGACTGATCACTTCTCTGGGTTAACTGCCAAAACAAACACTCTGGTCAAGAACTTTCGCATCAGAAATCACGTCTTCTTGTCTTTTGTCTAGATGTAGGAAAAGAAGCAGCCTGAGCTTGCCTGTTATTACGGACTTCTCATTAAAACAAACCCTCTTCACCGGGAGCTGATTTATCTTGTCATTTTACAATTAACAGTGTATTGCCAGCTGTGATTGGTAAGTAGGCAACAAAGAAAACCCCACAGCCCTACCTACAAACCTTAATAGAGCATTTCATCTATATAAACTTTATTACCCGAAGAGTGAGCTGTTCAAAATGTGATAACGTTTACATTTCACACACTCTCAAGATCAAATTTCTATGGAGACCCTTTTGTACTTGAATTAGAAAAGCAGTTTAGCTCTTAGAAACAGTAATTCAGCAGGGAACTTCAGCTTACCAAGTAAAAGCCAAGACACCTGTATAGCATAAAATGTAAAGGGTGAAACTTGGCACACAAATATCTGGCAACCCAATACTTCTAATTGCTTCCGCAAGAATTTCCTGTTGGCTTTCGTATCGTCAATAAAGTTTTTATATAAAGATCGCTTCTATAAAAAAGTATCAAAGCAGTACTAGACTACTTTGTCAAGAAGCATCTGTTCTAACAATTCAGGGCAACAACTCGGTGTGCTCAACATTTTTACCAGATTCCAGGTAAGTTTTTTCTAACTGCGAAAAACAGATGAGTCCAGTGCACCTGGATTACTAAATTTTTGTTGCTGTTTTGTTGTTGAAACCACTTACCTATATATTACTCACAGGTAAAAAGCAGCTTTCAAAGTGCAGGTGATCATTAAGTTGAATATCTGTTTATACTGACAAATTGGAACGGTAAGAAATCTGTGAAACACAGCTCAGAAAACCGTCACGTTCTTGTTCTTGTTGCTCTTCTTGGCAACCAGGCTATTGGTATACAAACACTGATTTCTACGGCAAGTCAGGTTCGGCACTTTGTGTTACCTCCCAAAGGTCACATTTTCTAGACCGAAGCGTGTTCTTTTGAAAGGCAGCAGTTCCTGGAATTGCCTGTATGAGAGGAATATCTGGAGTTTCCCATTTTTTCCTTTTTGTTTAATTGTTAGGGGTTGAGCGTCTCATACCCTTTCCCTGATAAAATGACACCATTTCATGGCAGCCAGTGAAGCTACGCAAGCAGAAATTACAGCCATTTGGACTTAAATGCCTTCCTTCGGAATGGAAACGCAGTCTTCCCTGTGACTTGGCTTATTTATCTTAGTTTTGGGTGGATTTGGTGAGCTTTGTCTGTTTCTAAGGGAAACCTGATCTACTCCAGCACTGTTGAAGAATGCATGAAACCGCCGATGGCTTATAGCGCACACAGGCTCACCATTTTCCCCTCTTCAGGAAAGATGCCGGAATAATTTGTTCTAAAATGCAATAAAGTCATGAAGTGTCATTCAAACGTGACCTTTGGTTGAGCTACATGGCGGGCCAGACCCTTTTCGGAGCAGGTATCGCACAGATGATTCTAGTCAAAGCCATACTCACAATGTTAGTGACATCGGGAGAGGCTCCGTTCTGCAGCAGAAGGAGGACTATGTTCAAGTGGCCCATAAACGCAGCCACGTGTATTGGTGTGAGGCCCGACTGCGAAACAAAGCAAGAGCAGTTTTACTCCTCTGCACGAGCGTAGGGAAGGGGCTTCTTCGTTTAAATAAAGCATAGGTGAAAGCGAGGCACGATGGGAGGGAGAAAAAGGGAAGTGAAAAGGGAGAGAGAGAAGGAAATGTTTCTTCAGGATATGAAACATTTTTCTACCTCTGTTATAGCCTGGATTGAAGCCCCATATTTCACCAGGAGTTCCATCACTTTGATGCGATTTTTCTTGCAGGCAATGTGCAGTGGAGTAAAACCATTCTGTGCAAAAGACAGTCATGTTAGTTAAAAACATGCAGCTACACTTTCCACACAGCTCCGTGCCGGCACACTGGGAGCAGAAGTGTTAGAGTACCAGAAGCAACCGTTCCTTAAGCACAACAGGTTACGAATTACAGACGCCTCCCGGTAGTCTGAGGCAGAACAAAGCGGTGCCGGTGCTTTCCTCTCGGGCAACGGAGAGAAACCGAACTTCCTTCCACCTCCAAAAACCACATACAGACACGCCCACTCTGACTTCCAAGCGTATGCGTGCGCACAGGTACCTATGCGGTCCCGAAGGTTGCACACGCGTATACGTAAAGATGACTTAAGGTGGTTCCCCAGATTGCCTAGCACAAGGAAAACGTAAGAATTCTAGTGATCGCTTTGGAATCCTGCAGTGCATTTTGAAATGCATAAAGCATATTCTCTACCTTTCTAGGAGAAGAACAGAGTCCTTCATCCAGACTCCACCGTATTCACCGTATTTCTCCATTTAGACTACCTGGTAGTCTGAGCATCTCTGTGTATTTAGTTTGATGTTCATGCATCAACCTACAGTATACTGTAGCCGTGGCCGAGTGTGTGCATTCTGTGAGGTATCTTCCAACAACAGCCGCTACTCCCGCTCTGGTCCTTCACTCTGCTTGTGCCCGCCCCTCCCTTGATACCTGCGCTGCTGAGTCACAACAAAGCACTGCAAGCCAGGTAGCAGCCCTCATCTGGAAGAGGAGTGAATGGGGCAGGGACAGGGGTGGGGAAGGGAACGTCTGAAATCGAGGTAACTTTTTGTCTCGTGAGACAGGGGATTTAGTGTCGTGCTTACCATCAGCACGTGCTCAGTTCAATGCTTATTCAGCAGGATTGGGGCCCAAATCAAAGCACGTCTTCAAACTCGACCCCGTCATACATGCTTTGACTTCAAGCTTTTTGACGTACTGTTACAGTTAACGCAGGTTAAGTGTTGGCCTAAAGCTAAGCAAAATATTCACCATAGTTGAATATTTTAGTGAAAAGCGCGGGTTTTTAGATAACGTTGAGAAATTGCTACAGTTTCTAATGAGCAGGATCAGTATTGCTGAACAATCGACTATCAGTACACAGAACTTCGCGGTGAAATTGCAGCTCATGGGAAGAGACACGTGATAGATTATTCTACGGTCAGCTTCTGTTAAGGGAAATGTTATTTACTAGCTGGTTTGAAGGTACTTGAAAGCATATACCAATTGAAAAAGCTAAGAGCTCCCGTAGTGCTTGTATCCCAAATCGTTTTGCAAACATTAACGTTTTTATTTTCTTTTAAGCTAGCTGAAAATGAATTATTTGTATTATCCCACCACGGGACTCTGCTGAGTATTACTACTATTAGCCTTCTCCAATTTCTAAGGACGGAATCAAAATCATTAGATATTTTACCCCCTGCACAACATCTCTCAATATATTTCATAGGTAGTTCTACTGTTTCAGAAGCTTCCATGTTTTCACTCAGTTTTACTGCCTGAGCTGATTTCATTTTGCTACTTCGACTTAAGTGAGGAGCAGTTTGAGGGGGGAGAGAAGCGGGCAAAAAAATGTATCACTAACAGAAATGATGAGCGTCGTTTCATACATTAAATACTATACACAAGCCAGAGGAGACAAGTCCCTGATGGCAGAGAAAACAAGAGACAGGGAAAAAACTCAACAGTCAGGAGGGAAAAGAGCAGAGAGGCAGCAGCCGGAGGGTGTTCTTCCTTCATTCCACGTTTCTCTAGGAGGGAAGGGCAGGGAGTGGGGGAAGGGGGAGGAAGGAGGGGAGGAAGGGGGAAGGAAGGGGTGAAGGGAGAGGGGGAAGAGGAGGCGGGGAAGGAAGGGCAGGGGGAGAACAGAATGTATTTCTGGTCATGAAAGGAAAGAAAGAAGATGTGGCTAGCATATAATGTGTATGCGATGTGTGGGCAGCTGAGGACAGTACAGCTACAGATAAGCAGAAGACCGGCGAGAAAAAGAAGAAAGGAGGAAAACAGTATCAGAAAAACAAGTGAACATGATACTGAGAAAGGCAAACCAAGAAAATCATAAGAGGAAGCAAGAGGGGTTAGAGGATTTGCAGGTCAAGAAAAAGGAGAGGGCAGAAGAAAATTACGTCAGTATGGCAGTTCCAAGGAAGTAAGGGCTGCAGAAGCCATCACAGAAAAACCCGGGGTCAGAGGGAAGGCGAGAGGCTGGGGAAGACAGCAGAGTGGCCTGCAGTGGAGGAACTGAATACAGCGGGCAATGGCAGACTTCTGGCAAGGCAGAAGTATCCCCTCAAGCGTTCACAGTTTTTCTTTCCCTCCCTGAGCGTAACATATTGGTATGCTAACTTCCATTCCGCTCACAGGTCATGGAGACACTTCCTATTGGAGAAAACTGGAATCCCGTCTGGGTTTCCGTAGATTAAAGGCTCCTGGAATTTTATTATGTTCCCAAAGCCAAATGCAATGTTTTTTCTCTCAGTTAGGGGATAATGGTCTAATCGGTGAGTGAAAGGAATCGTACCTGTTTTCCTGCAAGCCTCAGAAGAACTGTTTTTTTGAAAAGGAAGAAAAGTGGCGCCTAATAGAGGGGAATGTCATAATTTGATAAATGCAGAAACACTGTCTTTTTTTCCAGATAGCTTCTCCCCGCTAATTAACTTACTGATTCATCTGAAAGCTTAGAAATTATCTGGGTATCATAGCACATAGTGTGGAAAACTGAACTATCAGTTCAGTAAAATATCAATGCTTATGTTAGCATCAGCCAGAAATGGCTCTGAGTTCAGGAGCTCTGTAGAGCTCCCAGACCTGATCCTACAGCCACTTGCCAGGGGACACAGCCCACGACCAGGCCTAACGATACAAGATACAACCCTGGTAGCCAGCGGGTGTGACAACCCCTGTTGTTCCTGCAACTATTGAGGGCCGTTGGAGTTTGTTTGGCAGACTTTTCACTTAGCTTTACTAGTAAGAGCTACTCATCTACCCTGGAGAGCTTTGCTACATGACGCAGGTGGGACAGGTTTACCAGGGCACGAGCATTGGGATTTGCTCTCTTGTCCAGAAGGAGTTTGGTGACACGGTAGTGGCCGCAGTGCGCAGCCACGTGGAGGGCAGTCAGGTAATCCAGCGTGACATCATCCACGGGAGCTTTGTGCTGCAGTAGGTGTTTGACGCATTCCACGTGGTCCCCCTGGGCCGCCATGTGAAGTGGAGAGAGTCCGTTCTGTGGCAAAAGAAACCAGTAACTTGCGCTCGCTCTCGCTTAGATCGTGGCGTACATCAGAAGGATGCCGTCGTGAGTTTACAGAGCACTGAAACAGAGCTGCATCTGAGCTACCGACTGGGAGAAAAACTAAAAAAAAAGCTCTAGCCACCCCTCCCCTCCCAGCAAATGCAGGCAGGAACAGCAGAAAATTAATGGAAATCAGAATTTAATCGAAGGAAAAGAACCTAAGTATTTTGCCTCGTGATTTACCAAAACTCATGTTGACTTAAAAGACAGTTCTGGGCATACTCATCGTAACAGTTAGACACAGGTTTTATGCTGATTAGAGGAAAAGCACCTACTTACCCATCATCATGTTTATTAAGGAGCCTGTACTTTTTTCTTCTTTAAAAAGAAATATATATATATATATATTTCTCAATACTCTTAGTATATCTATATCTATCTATATCTATAAAAAGATACATAATGCCTTTGTCAGGCACTCTGAAATGTACCGATGTGAAGTGCTGCTCGGTGGGGTTTACTATCATGCAAGTATCTTTCTCTCCTTAGTTTGACCAAAGGCACAGCATTTCTAGGAAACGCCTTCATCTCCGATGTGAACTTTTCAGAAATCAGTAGGAATACTCTGAAGTATTTTTCCAAGTCTGAATTATTCCATGAAAACAATCAGGAGAAGCTGCAAGTCACAGTTCCTAGTTAGCTTATTGGAAGGACTGGGAAAAATATAGAAGGAATCACCTCCCAGGAATGTCTGACCCAGGTTTCCCATCTCCCTGTCCCCTGGTCCTAGGAAGCACCGTACGTCGTGTGCTTAGACTAGAGGAGGGCCAAGAAATGTGTACTGTTTCATACGTTTGGAAAGGACGGTCCCTAATTATGTAAGAAAACCTTATTTTGGATCATTCTGCCCATTAATACATTTCCTCTGGGAGAACAGAAATGTTCCTGTCTTCTTCCTTGTCCTTCCAGTGACATTGAAAATTCCGTGGAAGGTTACATCAAGCTGTTAACATATTCTAATAAGACACACACCTTGGTCCGTGCAAGCAGCGGGGCACCTCGTTCCAGGAGCAGCTCCACAACCTGGTCATGTCCACTTCTTGCAGCACAGTGGAGAGGGGTGAGTCCGTCCTTAAAGTAAAAGGAGGGAAAACAAATGAGCACATCCCCAACTGTCCATCCTGGCACTCTGAGGAACACCCTTCCAGGAATGCAGCCCCACAAGCACATGAAAAAGCTCCTTTTTTTTTTTGACTCCTAACCAAAGCTGGCTCCACAACATGAAGTTTCATCCCTATCGCTCCTTGCGCGAGTAAAGAACACTCCAAGGTTTCCATGTCAGAGAGGATGGCCACTGCACGTTGCGGTCTCTTATCAAAGAGGATAATGTCAGCGTGCGTTGCCTCCTGACCTCCTCCTCCTCCTCCTCTGCGTGGCTTTGAGATGGTATTGCCTCTCCCTGGATAACGTCTGCTGGGCCAAGGATGCTCCACTAATCAGCCCTTGTCCTTTAGATTGCTTTTGGTGCAGGGATGAAACAAGAAATGTTCACGCTACAAAATTGATTCTGGAATTTGTGGGTTTTTAAACCAGCAGCAGGTTTTAAAACAGGGAAAAAGAGAGAAACAAACAGAACAAACCTTTTCATTTCTGAGAGACTCGGTGGTGAACAAAGAGCTAACAATTCTGTGCTAAAATGGTTGCGAGACTAACAGCTCTGCAGTATTTTTTCTGTTGCAGATCACCCTACACCAAAAGACTTGCTCAGGCTACTCAGCAAGTAGTTGATGTTGTTCAACTTGATCCGACGGCAGAAGAAAGGTAGAATTGTGCGAACCCTTGAAAAAAATCAGGAGAAATCCCCAGAGGGAGAAAAAAGAATAAAAAAAGCAAGCTAAGAAGCATGTCAACTCCACAAGAAAGTCTAGGTGAAATAACAGTAAGAACTAAAGCATTAAAAAGCGCTATTTCTCCTCCGTTCTTATTTCTAATTCCCTCTAAAAGTTGAGATAAAAATGTGTTACCTATCCTATTCTATCCAGCAATCGCTTCTACTGATGGAGCATCATTTTCTGTCTGTGCATCTTCCAGCAGATGAATGAAGCCATCTGCTTTGCAGCCTTCCCATATAACCCTCTTCTCGTCCCTCCGTCTGCCCCGAGAAAAACAGCACGCGCATTTTAATATTGTCGTACATTAAATAGTTTCGGTTCTGGCTTTGCTTATATGTTTTCGTCAAAGACGGGGGAAATTGCAAAGAGAGAGCTGTCTTCAGAGGGCTCTGAGATCTACCGCACGAGTTCACCTATGTACTTTTTTAATCATTCTACGGCCAATTGCTCCACCGTGTAAACTGAAGGACGCATGCTGACCACAGTGTCACGCACATCATTCGACAGGACGTACACCAGTGGGCCAAAGAAGCACAGGCTTTGAAGCACAGATAACAGATGTCCCATAAACACAAAGGCCACCATGCCGGGAGACACAAAATCAGCAGGTTTGTATTTTAAGAAGTCCAGTATTTATCTCCTGATCCTCCCACTTAGCAATGTAACCGACAGCAGGGTCGCTGTTAGAAACGACACTACAATCCTCTCTGTATGTACAGAAGCCGGGAAATTCCTTCACTCCTAATTTCCTCTCAAATGGCTCTCAAAATAGAAGGTAAACTTTCGCCTTTTTTTGCCCTGAAAAATCGACCACTGGTCATTTTTTAACCTGCAAATTTAATTCTGAATCCATGACTCCTAACTGCAGGGCTCAGGAAGACAAATTATTGGGTCATTTCACAGTGATTAAAATGCTTTACTTGAGTTTACCAGAAAGACTGAGATAAAAAGAAGCTGTGCTTGCTTACGAGAGATTCTTTAGGGGAAGTGATATGGGCAGCATCTATATGGAAGGACAGTTGGGCACATTCCGTGCTCATTCGAACAAAGACCGATGATAGCACGTGAACATCAAAGGCCAAATTATCAAAGAAGTCTTCTAAACTGCAGCTGCACAGTCTCATTTTTAGAAGGCCGAAATAAAAGTTTAGTATTCCGTATGTTAGACATTCAAAATCGTCTACAAAAAAAAGGCCTTGTCCTTTGTTCATTTTTCGTCACTACTGAACCTCATCGCTGTAAAACCGACCAAGGCAAATCTCCCTCCTGCTCTAAGCTCTCAGAGCGTTGACATAATTAACCACGCTCTAAAGGATTCCCGCAGGTCTGCCATTCAAAATGCACATTTTAAAAATACAGCAAAAAACGTACCAGGCACTTGCTTGCGTACTAAGGTGGTCGCTTAAATAATTCTAACTAATGGTCGCTGTCTGCGTGGCTTGCTTCGATCATCTGCACAGCATCCCTACCCGCACCCTCGTAAACATTACATGAAGCCACTACAATTTTCATAGCAAGTATCTCCACTGGGATCAGATATTTAGAACGTGACCTCGCTCTAGGAACGGCAAAAACTCCCGATGAATTACTAGTGCTCCGCGCAAGCGTGAAGACGGGGAGAAAATGCCACGGCACCATTCCTGCAGCAGAACTCCGCCGCGGCCGGGCAGGGCTAAGATCCTCTACGACAGCTTTACGGCAGGAACCCGCTGCCGTGCGCAAAGCCAGAGCGCCCGCTTCATCAGGACGCGCATGTACGAAAGGAGAGCGTCGCGAGTACGTCTCAGTGGGTTCCCAGAACGTGTGTTAAGGGGTGTCTGAAGCACGGACACCACAAAGAACCCAACCCGACCAACCAAAAATTAAAATCGGCTGAGTTCCAGCCCCCACCGTTTCCTTTCTTTTCTTTTCGGTTCCCATTGGTGTCGTACAGCTGTGATCAACCTTCCACTTCTTCCAGCTCCGGCTGAGCCCCCTTCCCATTCCGTGGCCCTTCTCCAGCCCACGTGGCACACACCGGACTCTCCCCGCCAGCATCACATCTACTCCCCTCTCCGGCTCCAGCTGCCATGCTCCAGGCACACCACGTGTTTGCTTTCCCACACCATAAGCTTCCCAGCCCAAGACCAGATGCTCTGTCTCCTTCCCGGGATTTTTTTCATCTGCACTAGGCCCTGCGAGAGGTGTCTAAAGAAGAGCCCCAGCGCAAGAAAAGATTCATTTCACTGTTGGCAAGATTCGGCGGAAAGAATACAAAATGTGTGAGAGAGGGGGGAACGTGTTCCTCCTCCCTTCTAAGGGTGTTCGCGTGGTCCCACAAAAATGGGAATACCAGTGAGAGGGCAAAGGCCTGCGAATAAAACTGCCGTCGAAGAGAACAGCGCACAAAACCTACAAAAGCCTGACGTTCTTGTTCTTTACGTCCCACGCAACTTATCTAGATAACAAAAATAGAGATGTTACAAAAGCTGCATTCGTAAAAAACGCTCCTAAAACCCTTCCGGATTCAGTCACCTTTCAATATCCTGCGTGTCCTGATACTATGCCACTGCATCGCAGGATTTTTCTTAACTAGAAATACATATCTTTGGGCCATGCCGAAACTGTTCTGCTTTTAAGTGCTTTCAATAATTCTCCCGGTAATAATCCTTACTGTGCTGCAGGAAGGCTGTAACTGCTCTCCTTCCCTCAAAGTGAGAATGCAGGTTGGACTGAGATTTTAAATATGAAACGCTTTAGCATAAGAAACGTTACCAGTTGATTACTTAGCAAGCACAACTCCGGATAAGGCCTGTATGTAAACAGAAGTAGCGCAAACGTAGATAAACCAGATAGCACTGATAAAAGTATCCTACTAATATCACTGGGAACGGAGTTTCCGTTTTTGCTTTAGAGGCAATATCAAAGAGAAGTGAAATCCCACATTTTTTAAAACTTATTTAGTAGTTGGATGAGAAAAATGGTAAAATTTGCCCCAAATAGTTAATTAAAATATGACTAAAAAAATATGACAGCGTAGCGAGCAGATTTAGTAGCAATTCTACCTCTTTAGGGAGAAATGCCCTAAAATTTCAGACGCGTTATGGAACGCATAGAAAAGAAAAAAACGTTAAGTCCCGCAGCAAGCAGGGCTTTCCCCTGATATGCAACATTAACTAGGGAACAGTAGGACACGTGCGTCATTCATTCCCTTTGAAGACTGTACGTTCTCATTTCCTTCATTAGGCAATACGGGGGCTCCTAACAGGGCATTTCAACGGAACGTTTTCAAACATAAAAGGATTTCACAGCTTAACTCTGCAAAATTAAAGTAGCGAGGCTCATTGAAAATCTGTTAGAATGTTTTTGCATCTTAATTTATGCCTCATCGGATGCCAAGCAATAAAGCAAGTTAAAAATAAACCAAATGAAAGCAACGAGTACTTTTTTAACCAAAGAGCTTATTTTGATGCTGTATGGAGACCGAGAATAAAAGCCCAAGTGATATCCTAGCACACGGAATCCCACTGTTTTCCAGCGAATCAGACCTACTGGGAGACGGCAGGTGCTCCTCGAGAGAAATGCAAAGGCAAGTAAGGCAAGGCAAGCATGTTAGTAGCGAGGGGAGGAGGCGGAGGTCTGTCCTTTAGAGTACAACGGCCACGTACGCGCGGCATGCGACACACAACCTACCTCCTGACTGCCCTACGTACTCACGGCCAGAGCAAAGCAGACAAGGCATGCGGACAAAGCGGAGGGAAAAGAAAAAGACACCGAGATGATACAAACAGCTGCCACGAAGACGAGAGCACGCCACGGAGACGCTGACGGTGAACCCAAAGCTCTGGAATCTTCCCCACCGTGAAGCACACGCAGCCGACCGCTGCCGGGTGCCTTCGAGCAGGGAGAAGGCAGGAGATGAAAGCAAGAGGAAGCTGCTGAGCCTGTGCAAACTGGGGTATGTGTGTGTTTTAAGATACCTTTATGGGGTTTCACCCATTTCATCTGCGTGCCAACGGTTTTTGAGCTAAGGCAGCCGACGACAAAGGGCAGGAAGCCAAGGCGACGAGAAGACTTTAAAATTAGCGCCTTCCGCCTACACGGGGCAAAGTGCTGCTCATGCAGTTTCGTTCACAACTGCACATCATCAGTCTTTGGGGGTGATCAGGGAAGGGAACACACCTTGACCTCTTAAAATCCAACACGTCTTTTACAATCGTCTGTACCAATTTATAAACAACAAGTATCTACATACTGATCATGAAATAGGTGAATTTGAGGCCGTCAGTTCCACAGGCCAAACGGCCCATTTCTGCACGACTGCTGTGCTTGTGAGTGTGTGGAATATCCTGACTGCACACGTTATTACCATTTCATGCCTCTTTACCATGAGGTTTTAGGCACTTACTGAGAAAATATGACTAGGGATTATTTACTGTGCACCTTCATGAGAGGCAATCTTTTTCATCATAAGTAGTTTCAAAAGAAAAAAACCAAAGAAAAAAGAGCAAGGGAGACAATTACATAAATAATCAGAAATCAAAATCACAATCACAGATGGAGTTACACGATAATCACAATTGTCTTTCTAGCTTATGAAGCAACAAATGGTCGGTGTAATTAATATCAAAGTAACTGCAGAGGCTGATCGACCACAAGGGTAGCTGACCGCAATACATTTTCTACCTTATTAAACAAAACCTCCTGCATCCAGCTCTGAAGTCTGTGTTCTAAAACACCCTCTGTTACTGGGAGATAAAATTTTTCAGACGAGTGCTTAAAAACCAGCAGTCCTGTGCAGTTCAGTTCACATAAACGACCACATTTTCCTAGGTGACTCCAAAATCCCCTTTGAAAGAAGCCTGCCCATAGAAATCGATGAGCGTTTTCATTTCTCCTGGAAGACCACAAAATCATCCCTAAGGAAAGAGCATGGTATTGGTGCGGCATCAAACCGGGACAGCTGGGAGGAGGAAGCCAGTGAGAATCACCCGATTGTCTGGGGCTAGTCTGGGCAAGAGGCGAGTGGCTGCTGACACAGAGTAGGTTACTCATTCCCAGTACTGACTCTTCACTAAGAAGTGACAGCCAGCCCACCATAGGGGTTTTCATGGGACATACTGGGATGGGCACAGACACTGAGGAGTCAGGGGACTGAAAGGCTTAACTGAGTTCAGCCCTTCGACTTCCGGTGGCTGTGCAGCATGCAGGTTCTTGTATCACATGAAGATGGACCAACTAACAGGCTTCTCTCCTAAAAAGATCCGTTTCTTCAGCTTTCTATTGTACGACACAGAAAGATTATACAGGGGACTAAAAGAAATAGTATTTCTGTCTCCTGCTGTCACCAACACCTGTCCTTCTTTAGCCTGACACCAGTCAGAGTCATCTGCAACAGCCGCATCGAACGTCTCCCTGTAAGAACACAGAACGAGGTACAAATACTGAACCTGAATTCCCAGCTATGAATCTTGGTGTTCCCAGTTTCCGGCTTAGAAAAAAAAACAACACAAAACCAAATCAAACAAGCAAAAACTCCCAATCCATTCCCAAGAAGGGACGACATCATATGCAGGGAATAGAAAGACTCACCCTGGTTTTGGCATCGATCTGCCCTCCGCGATCCAACAAGAGCTTCACCATGTTTGTGTTTCCCCTTTTGGAAGCCACATGCAGTGGGGTGATCCCATTCTACACCATGAAAAGAACAAACAATGAGCGTGATGGATTTGAAGGTGTCTAATGGCGGTGAATTTGTGTTCAGATCACAAAAAAATGAGACCGTCACATTGTAGAGAATAAACAAAAATGTACTTGAGCATCAGAGCTAGGCACAGACCATATAAGCTAGAGTTAGTAATTCCTTCCTAAGCAAGAATCTTTACTCATTGTTTGGGGTGCTTTTTTTTTTAAGAAACGAAGCAGCGCATCTGCCAAAGCAGCAAACGTCACAGTCCCAGAGTCAGACAAGTAAACAAGCACAGATCGGAGTCCCAGTGGGTCAATAGTCACAAAACACCGAGGCATTTGTACCACTGCAACACACACAGAGTACACAAATGCGTGACTCCCGCACAAAAGACTCCCGCGTTCTTAGTCTAATGCCAACAGCGTAAAGGAGCTGAAAGTCCTTGCAAATGCTCAGGGTGCAGAATGTGGTAACATTCCAGCTATTCCGGACCGGCCACAGTGGGAGGTCGGTCCAAAAGGCAGAACCCTAAAGCGATTCAAAGTGCGTCTGGCAAAACTAAACAGAAAACTTGTGATCCGGGAGCTCCGTTGAGGTATAAATGACCTCAAGTTTTCACGGCACCAGATGCCGTGCTTCAAACCACAGAACGCACAACAGCCAAGAGACTGTGCTATGTAGCTCTGCAGTTGTTCACCACAAAAAGAGCAGTCACGATTAATTAGTATTTTTATCGTTGCATTTATATAACAGTAATAGACCTTACTTTACTTTTTTCCAAATCTGCTTATATGTCAAAATGTCAAACTAACGTAGTAAACTCTGAAAAAGCCAAGAAGTCCTACATATATTTCTGGCGTACGGCTGGCTAACTGCCAGAAAAGCTGAAGCGAGTTGACACGTTCTGGGAATATCAGCTCTCTGGAGCTAGTCAAAGGAGCCTGCTTCCTTCAGCCAGGCATACTGGTTGCTACTCAAATCCCAAGGGCTCTGGTGCATGGCCTGGAGGCAACCTTCAAGAACTGCTGCAAAAAACCCCACATCTTCGAATACAACAGAATCTCGGCATTACTTCGCTTCTTACTTACTCTTGACTAAGACACAGAGAAACACTCCCGCTTTTGTAGGCTGTTACAGCTAAGAAGAGGAGAAATGACTGCGTACCCTTGCTGTGAAATCGACCGCAGCTCCTCGGTTTAGCAGAAGGGTCGCCACATTGACATTTCCGTAGTGCGCGGCTATGTGCAAAGGTGTAAAGCCACTCTACAAAGGGAAACAGCCCTTAAGTACAGAAATCACTTCAGTAAAGATAATCAACCTAAAGAGAACCTGATTTTAAAAGCTGCTGGCAAACTAACCTATCATGTTCATCTTAGCCAGTTCACCTCTACTATAGCACAGCCTTTCAGGCAGAGAGTGCAGTTTTCATAGCAGAGGTTATCAAAAGTGTTTCATTTATTTCATTTTTCAGTTCAGTCTCCTGAATCAGTGGCCAATAAGGAGAGTAGGTTTCATCGTGGAAAATATTAATCTATTAGCCATCTGTAAATAAAATGGAGGAAGTTTTGTAATTGTAATTTGGAAGCAACATGGATCTTTTAGGCTGCAGTTCACCGGTTTGGGATAAATGACCACAAAAGTTGGTGGACTCTTATTTTACTCCTCTTAGAATGAGAAAGCATTAACTATGTATTTTCTTCTTTTTTTTTTTCTTTTTTTTTTTTTTTTGACAAAGCAGTAGTTATTCAATACGTAACCCAAGAATTTCATGCATGTGAGAAACTATTTAGCATACCATAAGAATGATAATTATTTACACACAATTTGGATCTCAAAGGATCTGAAGAAACCTTGCCATCTATGCAACAGAAAATACACAATTTACTTATTGCTTCTTGAGCACTAGAAGCTGAAACCTGCTCCGGCTATGAGATTTGGAATCGCTTGACAACATAAAAAGAGATTAATTTTTCAGAAACCAGAACACAGAGCAAGCTTTTGCCTCATAAGTAATTCAAGGGCCTTGCTTTTGAGGTTTCCCTGAAGAGTTTTACGCTGATTTGATCAGATCTTGCTGCTAGTTACAGAAAGAGGGAAACATTCTTGGCTTTTGGCAAGCATTTTCAACCAGGTTTCACTTCTTTCAGCGTACAAATCGTCGCTGTAAGCAACTCATGGAATAATGAACTGTAGGCAGATGCTGCACTCTGAAATCAACTTCATTCCCCAAAACCACAGCAATCAGTCCACTCTTCTGCCCTAATTGCATTTACTTCCCTGTCAGCTCACAGGTGATTCTGGTCAAAGTACAGTCAAACGCTCATTAAATCCATCATCTTCGCGTTGTGATAAATTACCAGGGAAACGTCTGCCAAGGATATTAGGCCCACGAAATGCATTGGGCGATGGACTGAACGCAGACTGCCTTAACAGCTACCTCCTTACAGACACAAGGTGCTGAGAAGTCACACAACGGCCGGTGAAGGAGAGAGAATCTCCTTCCCGTTTACCGCAGTGAAGAACATGCCCACGGGCAGAAGCCAGAGAGAAGCTCTCAGCCATTCAGTTCACATTGCCAGCTGTAACGGCATCTGCTGCAGGTCAATTCTCATTACATGATATCCCTTAGGGACTTTTCAAAACTTTATTGAAAACATCCTAAGAACAATGGTAAAAATAAGCAGATGCTCTGAACGAGGTTTTACCTCGGAGGATTTGATGATATTTATTATTGTAAAAGAAGGAAAATGAATTTTACCATTATTCTGCCTGAGCCAGATCCCTTAATTTCACTATGCCAAGCGAGTGCATTTTCATAATTAATGAAACTGAGCTAGAAAAACATCTTTATCCTCTTAGCTCCTTTACTCGCTTCAGACCTCTTTGAACTGATGTGAATTCTCCAAAGTTTTCTTCAGTAGCGACATAAATAAAAGAGAAATTCTAAGAAAAAGGATGACCGAAAATAGGTTTGTCAAGTCACAAATTTCTACGTGTTAAAGCGTCATGTCTTGACTTTTAGTGCTCGATAATAAAGAAATACTGCCACAGAGCAGAGAAAATAATTATAAGTAACAGAAAGAGTAATTAAAAATTATTGATCTCGGTACCTCAGTCGTCCTATTCACCATCATCTGATGCAGCGTGGTTTGGGAAAAAGAGGAACAGTATTAAAGACTGGCCGCAAAACGAAGAACTATGTTGCTTTTATGAAATGAGTTACGCTGTTAACGATGGGAAAAGCCATTCAAGCATGCATTAACCTCAAATACAACCTACGCTCCCACGGGCAAGAAACCAGTATCCTCTTTAACAGGGAAGCAGTGATTCTGCTTCTATTCCAGCGTCTTCTGGTTTACGTATAATGAGAGAAAGCTGGTTACCAAAGAAATGGGAGGTCTAACATAAAAAGCAGGAAAACGAGCGGTTTGTAATTACCGTGTAGCTAACCACCGCAAAAGTAGATACACTACTGGCGATACCAGTCGAGCAACTTGTCCTTCCCCACAGAAGAAATTACCTTTAACCGTTACGACGAAGGAATTAAAGCTCGTTGCCCGTCGGCACTCAGCCACGCGCCTACCCAGTTACCTCTCCGGCAGCGGCGTGTTACCTTGGACTGGACGTCGGCATTGTGGTCGTTCTGCAGTAAAAGCGCCGCTGACTTGGTGTCGTCTTTTCGAGCGGCGATATGCAGGGCTGGTAGCCTCACTTTGCCCTTGGTGTCATTTTCCAGGAGGATGGCCACCGCCTGGTTGTGGCCTTGTTGCAGTGCAACAGCTAGAGGAGTGAAACCGTCCTGGGGGAGAAGAACACAAGACGTGCTGAGGAACCTGAAGGGCGCGCAGCTTCAGCGGTGTGCACAGCGCTGCTCACGCACAGGGATCCGAGAAGCGCTTCGCAGCTCTCTTCTACCTCTGCACCACCGCCTCCGGTGAAATGACGTCAGAGGCACAGCACCTTGACCCAGATGTGATTCCAAACACGTCAGAAGCACGCTTTTCCCCACCTCAAAGCACTCTTTTTGTAAGTCAAGTTCAAGCAAAGGCTACCTCTCTTCTCCAGTATCTCTCTTCATCACTCCTCATCTTAAAATGGGCCTCAGAGCCTACTTTTTAGCAGTATTTTGGTAAGCATTAGTGACCACTGAACAAAGCAGATGTGAAAAATAGAGAGGGAACCTGTTTCTGTGTCTGCGAAAAGAAAGGATGTCTTTGGAGGCATTTGCTGCCATTTCCCCTTCTCAGTTACACACAGACTATGAGTCAAGAAAACCAGATCATGTTTAGGCATTTCTTTCTCATTGAAGCACAGAAACGTTAGGTTATTCGTACTTTTGGGAAAAACAAATCCAGAACTACCTCTCTGCTTTTCATTCATAGCCTTAGCTTTGTTTGAACGTCATTTTCAAATTGCCTTGCTCCTCCACAGGTGCCCTAGGTCGCCAGTGCTTTAAAATGTGTCGCGTGGTCACAAGTTGCTGTAAAAACCTTCAGAAGTGACTCTAGCTCCAGTCTTGCACGCTGCCCAGGCACACACGTGCTGTAACCGTACGCTAGATCAGAGGGCAGCTGAACCGCATGCAACAGAGCGGCTCTCTAACCCAGTCTGGGGCGGGAGACATGGGGAATGACAACAAAGGAAAGGGAAGGGAATAGAACGAGTCCTTCTCCGTCCAGGTCAGAAGGAAAAACTAAAGAGTTGATTATAGCCAGAATGTGAGAAAACTCATTTAGATACATCGTAAAAGGCACAGGACTGAGGCAGAATAGATTTGGAATAGGAAGACGGGAAGATGATAAAACAATAAAGGACAAGTTAGGAAGGAATGAGAGCTAACATGTGCTGAAAGAAACACGTGAGGAATTGCCAAAGCAATTTTTCCCCTTAGTAATCTAATAACGTTGACTCCCTTTTGCGTAGAGCTGTGGGTAGGTGCGTTGTAACAGCGATACTACTACGGTTTCTTTCTGTCATAGAGATTCAATTCTGTACAGTGAATTAAAAAAGGGTGAACAGCTGAGGAAACAGCTGAACTGCAAAGATAATGCTGAGATTGGGGCTACATTAGGTGTTGAAATGGCTTAATGCATTTGCCTTTCGCCTCTGGGAACATGAGAGAAAATCCTGGATTAGAGGCCCCGTGAAACTGAGCTCATCCTCACTCTCCTTTTGTATATATATATGTTCGTCAGCGCTAGAGGAAACGAAATATATCCAAAGGCAGCGCAAGTTTCAAAGCTTCAAAGACAAGACCGTCCATTTGATTTGCCCCACTTTATGTTCCATCCTCCCCGAAAAGGACCCAACTCTTCCTGCATTCCCTTCCCTAGTACTTCTGGCAAGCGTGGCTGACCGACCGGAGCTCGCAGAAAGCATTTCGTTTCCCCACCTGCCCCCACGAGGACAGCCGGTCTTTGGTGCCACACAGAACGTCCTTCTCCAGGTGTTTCAGTGGCCTCCTCAGTTCAGGCTGCCATCCCACCTTATTCCACGCACCATTTCTTCATTCTGTTCGTGAGACGAACTCTGGGTCCGTGTGAAGGAAGACAAGGGCTCAGGCCACCCTCCAGTCACACTCCAGCCGCTGAAACCGTCACCTCAGCAAGAACCTGAACCCAAAACTTAACTAGCTAAGTGACAAGGGAGTAGCCTTGGAAAGCCTTTACTTTCCAAGCTGCAAAAGCGAGGACTGACCTTTCTGACGGCAGAAGACAGATTCGGATTCTAGTTTGGGGGGGGTGTGGAACATTTGATTTTTTTCCTCCCCCCACCTTAAAAAAAAAAAAAATCAAGACTCTACTGTGAGTTCCAGAGATGCCTGGACGTCTGCATACAACCACAGGCCACAGTAATTATAACCACCTCAGCCGGTAAATTAATGAATGGATTTCCAGTGCACCTGATCGTCACAGCCAGAAAAAGCTACTGGGAGAAAGGCTGTAAGCATGTGACCGTGGGCTGTAGCCGGGCCAGGCTCTCGGAGAGCCACAGCTCCACGGGGTCCTTCACATGGAGTGTGTTTCTGCCACGTTGCCTGGCAATCACACGGGATTTCATATTTCAGAAAGCTGACATGCAACCTGATCGCCATCTCTGCAGGCCAGGGAGGATTATTTTAGGAGCTGTCATCAAACGGTACAGCATCCATTGAAAGAAGGGACAGGAAAGCAGCTGTTAACGCTAGCTCTTCGGTTTAGGGGAAAGGGGAGCAAGCTAAAGGCAACACCATTTCAAATTCATGCGTTTGTGAAGGCAATCCGGAGCGGGTAAGCTTCTGGACAGACTAGGGAAAAGTAATAAGCGTGAGCAAAAGCCCTGAGAGGAGAGGAACCTCCCTATGACTGTTTCACGTGGCACGTCCTCACCCCCCGAACAAATGCAAAGCCAACACGCTGTACAGCACAGACCCTGTTCGCTCGCCCCCGTGGCTTGGAATAAAAGAACATTTGGCAGACAGAGCACACGAGGAGGAAGCGGAATGACACAGCCCTCATGACCCCGGGAGTTTTCCCCGTTGCTCTCGAATCCTCTCATTTGCAGAAGGCAGTTCTTAGGATTCAGCTCCTCTTGAGATGGCTGGCTCCCTTACCTTGGCGTTTGCCCTGCTGGCACTGCAGTTACTGCAGGTTTACAGCACTGCAGTTACACCCAGAACCTAGCAATTGGTATCATCCTTCTGCATGTTTATACCCCTGTGGTCTGGCAGTAGAAATAAAGTGTCCGAGGAGAAAACAGCGCATTGCCTGCTGAGCTCATTGGCGCAGTTGGTCCTAGCTAGTCTTTTGATTTCCAGTTTTTGCAAATCACGGACAATAACGAACATACACAGGTTACACAAAGCTGCAGAAAAGCCTCAGAATCAGAGCAACTTAGCGGGTCAAGGAGGTCCGGCTGCCGTCTCTGTTCTTAGGGGAACAGGAGCAGGAGGTTGGAGGAAATGCCCTCCTGAGGCCCCTTTCTACCTGAAGAGAGCTGTGAGTCCAGCCAGAGAGCCTACTCCACTCCTCACTTCTGGGCGTGCACTCGCCCGTCTCTCACTCCTCCTCTCTGTGCAGAAAATACGCTGAACTCGTCTAAAATCTCAAGACCCAATCTGAAAGGAAGGTGGTCAACAACTAACTGTTGATATTAATTGGTTTTATACCATTTTACACTATACACAGACACCCTTCCGGACACAGTCCTCACAGCCCTTCCTAATCGTGGTACTCCCGTTACGTTCCACACTCTTTTCAGCCGTCTGAGGAAGAAGCTGAAGCAATCCTCCAAACTACCCTCCCCAGAAGACCCCATGCACTGCCAAAAGTGAGAGGCACGTGCTGTAATTTTCTGTTCCCTGATTTTTACCCCGACCTTACAGTGCAAACGGAAAAGCAGCACGAAGGTAGGCCTGTTGCTGGGGTGACGGCACTCCTAGAGGCTTGAGTTTTCATGGCCTTTGTCGGAGTTGTAAATCTGTTCACGTGAGATGCTGTACCTCTCACTTAGACTGCGACCCATCTACCATTTACTCCGTTCCCCTGACAAAACCACCTTGGCCTCCTATAATTTCTACAGCCCTGGGGGACCTCTCTTCAAAGCCTCATTCATTTTCCAAAAAATTCCCCAGGACGCTGACAGGAGAAACGGGCACAAACTGCAGGTGAGAATCCTCAGCTCACTAAAGTCAGTGAAAATTTTGCTATTAAAGGAATCAGGCTGGATTTCATCCCTTGACTTACACCACTTCCAGAACAGTCCACCCGTGTCTTCTGTGCGCGTAGAAAAAAGAAGGATAAGATACATAAATACAACTCATTGAAATGAAAGTGTGTGAACGGTCTCAAAATAGTCCATTTGAAAAATCTTCTGACTTCAAGTGATCTGAATATAAAGGCAAAGGAGGACAAGAGCGTGTGTAAAAAACAAACAATAGACCTTACTTACCTCGGTCGCCGTGCTTTGGTTGGCTCCATTCTCCAGGAGATATTTTACCACTTCAATGTGGTTCTCTTGAGCTGCCATATATAAAGGAGTAAAGCCATTCTAGGAAGAGCACATGAGAAAATATTGTAATGAGGAAACGGAATATAGCAACAATAATGAACCCCAAGGAAATATGTGGCTAAAAATGCGTTTGTCCTTTTTCAACTGGAATGGTTTAAGTACGTAAGTAGAACAACTTTGTATTTTTTAACTTAATATGGTAACGCTTAATGCCATTTAAACCCACAAAACTGCTTTCACGCTCTTTTTTCTTTTGACGCACATTTTAGGGCAGCAACGGACACGCTAATTATTAATACAGCTACTCCTTACTGATAACGCTCAGGGACTGTAAAGCTGGCAATGAAGTTTTATGAAAGCTGACAGGAAAGCAAGACTTTCCTCCTTTTATTGCATTCACTTAACCAAAGACACCAGCCCCTGCAGACCATAAAGTCTGTACCTCACGACAAGCAGAGTAGAGATGACAAAGGCTTTACATACTGCATAAAATTTTGTAATACATAAAACATGGCAGATCATCGAGCATAAAGGAACTCAACCGTGCAAACGACTGCATTTCTGAGCATCCGGTAAGTTCATCTATCATTGAATTCCAAACATTCATTAAAATGTCCTAGAGTCCTTAAGAGAATCTGCTCTGGAAAGTGCTATAATTTCTATACATTTTTCTAAGTTCATCAAACTACAGGAGAACTCATTAGAAACGTAAGTCACTTCTTCCCATTAGCATACTTCAATGCCAAGAATCTTTATTCATTACCTACAAAATACTTGTAAAAGAAAAGCGTGGAAGTGAGCTGGCTGCCTGATTAATAACTGTCTTCTGAGGGCCTTTTAGATTGTTAGAGAGGCCGTAGAAAATCCTTTACTATTCTGTAGATCACCATGGAAGAGAAGAGGACATAAGCACCTATATTTCTGAAAACTATCTGTTCTATCTGTTGCAGCAAGTCTTCTAACCCTGCTTTGCATAACACTAGATGCTCTGCAAGTACACCACACAACAGGATCATAATTTGAGAGGTCGCTGCTACCCCGGAGAGAAGAGCTGGGAATGTAACTCAGTAAAGACGAACGCCGGTTTCCCCGCTACCGCAGGAAAAACAAGCTACGCAAACGCTGAATGACACGTTAGAGAAGAATTGTGCCGAAAAGGACCCGAAGAGGTCACAGTGGTCTTCCAGAGGGCCACTGGTCAATCAGCTCCTTCTGCTGTAATCAAGACAATCATTGCGTCTCCACAGGGAAGCCATTTTTCTCTGAGAAAAGGCTAGTAATTCATCTTGCCTGGAAAGGGAAAACTGGAGGAAAACAAGATAACGGTCTTAACAGTAAGGTCAGCGTGCATCGCGTTTTGACAGGCAGCTTCCCTCCCCCCAAATCACCGCTAAAACTGGGCAGCAAACTGGCAGCTCCTCAGACAGCTCTTGAACGGGGTGGGGGGATGAGATCCCATCGTGGCGTAAAAGGCGGGAAGGCTGTTCAGCCTGTCATTAGGGAGGTGCAGAAGGGCCGGGGACCGCCGGGCCTCGGGACCGAGCTGGCAGCGGGAATTACCAACAGGTTGGTTCCTTTTCGATTTCACTCGCCCAGAAAAGCACAGAGATAAACCACAGGTAGCTGAGCTGGCTCACTGTTTCAGTTTTCCTGCCCGTTCCAGAAAGAAAGAAAATGCCAACCTATTAGGTATAAGTAATAGTAATTTGCCACCCGCCTCCTAAGTATTTTAATCTTGAAGTCTAGCGTAGCCGTTTTCTAAAGGGTAATACGTGCCATCTGTAAAATCCTTCTAGCAGTGAGTATTACACGGACGAACACGAGGATCACACCGACTAACATAAACTCGGGGAATATGAGAATTTTCAAGTCTGAGGAAATCAATTCGTTTAAAAGCTTTGAAGAATCTTCCTTTTTTTTTAATCAACTCAAGTCCCTAGGTCTGGAACAGGATCAGGACAACAAATCCTGGATTAGGAGAGCATTAAACAATACAGATACGACTCCATGACCATCTAGTACCAAAAAGCGCGAAACGCTTTTCCGCACAAAGACCCAGGAGAGCGCCCTTATGTCAAGGATCTCCTCCTCACACGCTGTAATGATACCTGAAACCACAGCAGCCAGGGGTAAGGAAATTCTTGCATGTGAAATCATAGCCTTCTTTTCTTCCAAGATTTAGTTATAGTTTAAACCTCCTGCACAGGTGTTCTCAAAACCGGGCTTATTTTGGAAATTGCCACAGCAAGGGGAGGTCTGTATGCAAAACGCTGAAAAAGCTCCCCCTGACTTTCTCCCCTGCCAGGAGGAACTCTGCTTTCTCAGTGAAGAACTGGTTTCAGAGCTTCTCGCTGCCACGTTCCCGACCGTAACACTCGCGGCTCTTGGCCAGAAACCCGCTACTTGCGGAGAGCGCTCCCCTTGGTGGAGAGGTCTGAGTTCTCAGTGGCCCACGAGGCCCCGGGACTCGCACGCCTCCTCCCGTCCCGCACAGTTTCTGTGCCGTGTCTGCCCGGCCCCTGTACAGCCAGCTTCTGTCTCTCGCGGCCAGTCCCGCAGTCAAATGGAAATGCCCGCAACAAAGGCTATCCTTCCATTCGTTTCCTTCGTTGTTCTTAATCTAAAAGCCTTTCCCAGTTTCTCGGCTGTTCGTTTTCAAGAGCTATGTGCCAATACTTGGTTCCTCTGTTCTGCTTCTAAGAGGCATTTCAAAGCTCAAGATCCCAGAAGAAACTGAAAGAAAGCAAACTGAAGAAAGCACGTTTTCCCCAGACTTCAGTACCGCTACTTCCACTGAATCCACGACATTCTGCTTAATGACTCTCCCTGGCTGTATTGTAAAGGAGATGGACCCTCACGTGGAATGAGGCACAGAAGGTTTATTGGGCCGGGGTGGGGAATCTTTTATTTCAGTCATTTTTCCTTCAGCTTATGATCCTATACCGTATAAACACAGTCCAGAACTGAAGCAAAAATACTGACTGTGGCGCATAAATGTGACCTGGCGAAGGAGAAATGAGCTTTATTTTGCTTTTTCTGAAAGCCTGGCTGCGTAAGTAAGTGTGTTACGGCTGTATGTTGGGATGTTGTGCGTCATCTGAAAAACAGACATTAATTTTGTAATGATATATAACATTCATTTTCAAATGATTTCATCAGAGTGTTTGTAGCGAGGACAGAGCACTCAGATTTCATTATCCTTACAAATGTATACTGGAAGATGTTTACTGCTCTAATGTAAAGTTATAATGGGAAATTAACGCTAAACAAATAGAGCGTATTTCATACTCCATTCTTTCTACTACATTCACTGATTTACTTGCTAATTTGAGAAAATGAGTAGCTCTCAATGATTCTTCAAGCTATTAATGCAAATTGGCAAGCCTATATATGACTCAGAATTCGTATCGTTAAATTTTGCCCAAGCCCTAAAGAAGAACAGAGTCTGAAGAAGCAGAGGGATTATTAGAGCACTTAGGAAAGCACACAAACAGTTCTATAGCCTGGTTGAGCCTTATTTGATGGCAGGCTTTCAAGGAACCATCCTCCTCGCATGCAGGACGGAAGCACAGACCCTAAGAGAAGCCTCTGTGAAACTGCTCTGCCTTCCTTCCTCTGCCTCCTTCTCTTTCTGCTCCTCAGAACTTGTCAGGCCCCGAAAGGAACAGATGCTGACACAAAGGAGGAGACAAGAATGAGACAAGGGCGAGATGAGCTCAGATTACTCATGAAACAGCTGACACAGGCTACAAAATCTTCTCATTTATGGTCATCCGTTCACCCGTCATTTTGTGCGGTAAGACCACAATCATTTCTGGGGCCTTAAATTCAATAACCTCTCCTCTTTAGATTATTGCTCAACTTCAACAAGAAGCTGGTACGTTCCCGATTTAAATCTTTATTCGGCAACACGCGTTTCCTCTCCCTGTTTTCCCCACTTTTCCCCAGATATTAGCTTAAACCAGTGCCACCCACACCTCTCACCTGGACAGTTAGAAGAAGGTAACTCTACCTCCACCTGCTGTTTCCCTTCCTCTGAGTCTCTAGTAATCGCCACAGCAGAGAAAGTAACCTCCCCAACAAAGGCTTTTCTCTCTGGATTAGGAGAATGTTACGCTGGGAAGGAAAAGGACCAGAGGCCACGGGCTCAAACCGAAACCCAGGAGGTTGCCTCTGCGCATCAGGAAACACTTTCTTTCGAGCTGAGGGTAACCGAGCACAGCAGAGGTCGCGGAGTCTCCGTCCTTGGAAATGTCCAAAAGCCATCCGCACGTGGCCCTGGCCATCCTGCCTTGGGTGACACTGCTTGAGCCGTACCGTTGGGCAAGACGACCTCCAGAGGTGCCCTCCGGCCTCAGTCATTCTGTGATTTAGTGAAAAGTCCTCTAACTATCCGAGCAATTAATTCATTTTAATCAGTGCAATGTGAGAGTTACAAATAAACGCAACGCTGCAAGCTAAATTAACAACACGCACATCTTGACAGAATCGACAAAATCACAATTCTGGGAATCTAGTAGCTGTGCATTATGCGCAGAGCATTATTTTCAGCCGCTCTAAAAATAAACACGTTGTAAGAGGATTGTATTTAGCAGGAGAGATTCTCTGCCTAAAAGGGTGAATTAAGGGTAGATCAAGGTATCTGTTTGAACTTTTGTAAGTCTCTTTTTTTCGGTTTGTTTTGTTAGCTTCCACCAAAATCTGGAAGTTTTATATAGCAGTAACTTCAGCACTTACTCGCATTCCTCTTTTTTTTTTTTCCAGTAGAATACATCTTCCATAAAACAAATATATAATCCATACTCTTTTTCAAGAGGAACATCTCAGAAATATTTAGACTGCTACATCTATATTCACATTCAAGCAAATATGCAATCGTCAAATTTGTGAAGCTGTGCTTTTAATTTGAAGTCGCCAGATCGAAGGTGCCTAAGGAGCCTCGTTGTGCCATACAGCCAAGGGAAAGCGGGCTACTCCGAAGAAAGACTGAGACGATCGGAATCAAGAGCCCATCTTGCTCAAGTGATGGCTTAAGCAGCAGGAAATGGAGAATGACAAGGTGGATAGAAGGAAACGACCTTTTATCACAGCTATGACTGAAGAGGATCAGACAGAACATATTTACTTATCAGAACTGGAACTCTAAATATGAACTGTATAATACTATATGCATTAAAAAACCATTTCAGATTCTTTTCTTTTTTTTTTTTAGTAAACAACTGTATTTAAACCGATGTCTTTTAGCGGGCTTTCACAAGTAGAAAACGAGTAAAACTCCTGGAAAACTGCTGCCCCTTTTTCTCCAGTGAGCCCGCAGTGCCTCCCAGACACTGAGATGTGTGACGCGTACCACCTGCGTACTCCTTGAATTTATCTTTAAACGCTTTGTCGTAAGAGTATCTGTCTGCGTATGACATACTGCTGTAATACTCAGAAGACAGCTTGATACTCATCTGCACGTTCTCCTTGGGACCCCCGCAGGGAGTGTGCTTCTACTTCAACTGTAAGGAGAAGCACCGAAGCAAGAGCAGCGCAAAAACCAGACTATGCATTTGAGAAATTAAATTTGGTTCAAGATTCTTTCCTGCACTCCATTCCCCGCTTGTCCTCCTGCCCCTCCAACTGCACTGCTGTCATGCTGACAGCACTTGCACAGGGGGGATTTTTGGTTTGTCCTGAATCCACTTTATGAGAGAGATTCAGTAAAAACATCTTTCGGATACACCAACAACCAGCTAACTTAAAGGCCATGGATTTCTGGTATTGACACAAGCAACTTTTATTTTCTGAGATCCTTTTGTCCGTGTTTCGAGATGAGCAGCATATCAGAATATATTCATTTCGCTGGAGAAGCATTTCCCTTCAAAAGAAAGGGGAAAGTGCGAGTAACAAGGGTGACACACAGATTTGGCGGAAGCATTTGTAAGCACAGAATTATTCCACGTAAAGTGGAGCAATTCACAGCTATGGAAATACAGTGGAATACACATCTGTGAGGGCACAGGAGACTTACGGGGTTCTGACCTACTGTAGAATTCCTCGACAAGTGTCAGCTGAGCGCTTAGATGACACCCCTTACACTCCTAACACACAGAGCAGACGCTGAGGCCTTGCAGGGTCCCTTTGACTGTAAAGATTAAAGCTAAGAAAAGCATTTAGGCAAGAATTACTGGATGCAGGGAGTCTGGTAATCCTACTGTATTGGGCCAAATGGTTAAACAAGCAAAACAAGGAACGAGTAGTTATTTGTTTGAGATGACAGATCATAAAACTAATTTGTAACGAATGCATTTTTAAAACGCAGCGACATAGAAGCCTGCACCGCAAACAGTACCACCCCTTCAGCTGTCCCGCTAGTTCCCTGGCAATATACAGTGTTCCCGCTCTATACAAACACCACCGCAATAATTATAAAGCCTACGGCTAAATGGTGTTGTCTGGCTTTATCATGAACTCGGTCAGTTCATTCACGAGAGATCACACCAAACTCCAACTGTAGCGCTATGTACGTGACACCTGCTGCCTCATCATTACGAGAACCCATCTCCTGGTAAGCGTGTTTTACTCCTAGCCACCTCCTAGCTCAGACGCCAAATTTAAAGAGCACAAACGTTCTGTTTTAGCAGCTTCAAATACACATGATTTTCTCTGCAAGAACAGCAAAGCAACAACAGAGCCTGAAAAACAGCCAGGCAGAAAGCAAGACGTTCTGTGCCTTGGAGATGTCAGCTTTACAAAGATGGAACCTGTCACAGATGGAGAAGAATGGGAAGAGAATAGATTAGTCATTGACCAGAAAACATAACCTCGGTACTGGGCATGGGTTAGGGCCCAAAAGCTGTGCCAGGGCACAGCCTCGCATTTGAATTCTGGGCAGTAGTCCAAACCAGCATTTGCGGTTTGCCTTCCAAATGCGGTAAAGGAAAAGCGATACCAAAAACAACTGTTTATTTTCTATTTTATATACGGACAGGGCTGGAGGGAAGACCACATCGAGTTAAAATGATAAACAAAAAGTACGTGTGTATGTGCTTGTGGCTCGGTTCTCTTGTAACTCTGCGCCAGTCTGCAAGCACCACCTCAGTCTCGCATGCGCAGGCATCCTGCTCAGCTCCACTTCCCTCCTTGCAGGAGATCATACTTCAAGACCCGGGATAAGGGTTGTTTATCACTAACTGATAATCGCTGTAAGAGACGGGCAGCTGAAACTTGGACTAGTTCAAGGCAGGATGAATAAATAGATCTGTTCTTTCATTGTTCTCTATTTGTTTATTTATCTCTCTCTCAAAAGCCACATAATCCTCCGGCAGGCGTTTCTTCCTTTTTTCATCTCCCTTCAGCGAAGAGATAATGGGCCTGATCCTTTATTACATTACCGGTGATGAACCGCAGCTAAATTACTCCTCTTGATACACAGCAGCCAAAAACCTGGTACTCTAAATATACCGATATAAAAGCAGAAAGTCCAGTTGGTGGAATTAAAACCTTTTGCCCTAATGGAGTAGCAAATACTCTGCGAAATACGCAGCATTCTGAAGGTAAGATTATCTTTACAAACCACGGGGAGAGCAATCTCTGCTAATGCAAATCCGAGGGCATCCTGAGAGGGACAAGCTGATCACTTCTCTGAGAATCATCTAAATCCTCCCTTTGCTTTTGTGGTAACACTGAACACGGACGTTCAACGAGCTCTCTTAGCACTCCTTTTTGGGAAAGCATACGGAGGCTGGAAATCTGCTGCTACTCCTCAGTCTGATGAATAGTTCGAACACTCGAACAGTCACGACCGCGTCTCCTGCATGTTGACAGGAAGTGGTAACCATAATGGGGGCATACTGAAACAAAAATGTTTCTTGGCTAATGTGTTTGCAATGAGCTTAGAGCGGGACATCGAGGAAAGGAAACCAGAGGGCTTTTAAATAACAAGCTCAGCCTGGGGGAGGACCGATTTATCTAATCCTTGCTTTCTGTATCTGGGTCACTTTAAATAATCTGATGATTAAAAGGTAGCTCCTCCTTTTGTGAGTGCCCCTAAATGAAGCAGTGGTCACAGCACAACCTGAACGGCTAACGGGGAACACGTTCTATCCAAAACTCAGCTGCAGAAGTTTTAAAATTGAAGGAAATCGTTGCTTTGACTCCGGGATACGATTGTTCCCTTACAGTTACTGAACAGGAATGACTCATTCAACAGGAAGACTCATTCCGTCTTCTACTTTCCAGCTCTCACTACCTCCATCACTTGACATTTATCACATCACCTCCTCCTAGGAGGTGCGATTCTTCGCATAAGGCTAACTTATTTTGACCTTGTTCGTAAGGGAGGAAGATCAGGACGGATCCATTCCGTAAGGTGTGCCTGGTCAGAACAGCTCAGTGTCGTTGCCCTGGGGGACAGTCTACAGAGAGACGCCGTTACTAAGATTACTGCAGTCAAAGTATCATCACAAATACTCCAGTTATCGGCCATCTCTGATGCCTACTGATTGTACAAACTGACTTTAAGAGAAAGCAATAGCGGCAAATGGTAAGTTATCAAAGGGATGTTTCTTCCACCTGAGAAACAAGAGCTGGCGTAAGAATTCCTAATGTGTCACAAAAGTAGACACTCATTGAGAGGAAGATTCCAAAAAAGAACTACTGTTTTAATGCACAAGCAACTATTACAAACAGGTTTGGGGTAAAGAAGCGATCCAGCTGGGAAAGGAGGATACCACTGGACTCTGTGAAAGTGTGTGGGTGTGCGAGAGTGGTAGGGGGCCAAAGCCGCTTCCACAGTCCTGCCTAATGAAACGCTTCAGTGCCCCCTGAGGACCCTTCCTGAATTGCCCACTGAACTTCAGAAGTACCTAGAGGATCCCCCATCCAAGTAAATATCTACTGCAAAAGCTTACGTAGTTCCATGGCCAAACAATTGCACACTTGTCAGATTCGAGGCAGAGGTATGCCAAGAAAGGACCGGCAACTTCTCCATCTCTGGCCTTTCCCGGGCGTGCCCTCTTTTCAGTGTTTGCCTGCAACACACCCTCAAGGAAGATGTCAGCTCTCAAATGATAGGCATGCAGGTGAACGCGGAGTCATTCAATTAGTAATCACTGCGCAACCAGGCTTTGTATCAAAATAGAAATTACTTTTCTAAAAACAGCACTCATGACGTATTAGCTCCAAAGGATCAGACTTTTTAAAAGAAGAAGATGAACAAAATAACGGCTCTGAAGGCCAGCAGGAAACTGAAGGGCAAAGCAAAGTAGTCTAATAGAAAATCAAAATCCATAAAATCAAAGCCCTGATTGCTTAACAGTCTCCAATAGCACAGATGGGCTTTGTAATCTCGGCGGTTAGAATGTTTTTAATAGCATTTGCTGAGATCATTCTGCGATTCTGTTGTTGCAAGGACCTGGGAAATCAGTGCGGTATTTCAGATGTCACTGGTGGTAAGTTTCGATAAAGGCCAGTGGTTTTGTGCAACTTAACGGGGCAAAGGAAAGGAAAAGCAGTAAACTGAACAAGCTGGAGTTAAGAACACTCTTTTTTTCTATCAGCTTATCATCAGTGGAGAAATTTCGTCCCGACGGCAAATTGGCCTCAGTGGAAAAGCGAATGGTACCTCGACAGGTACCAGGTTCTTTAAAGAGGAGGTTTTCAAGCAACCTGCGTAACTTCGCCGGCATTAAATCACTACCGACAACGGCATTTAGCAGGGGCCTAAAAAAATTAAAGTGTGCGATAACAGAGATACCAAGGAAAGGATGTAATATACCCTCAATATCAACAACTGTTCCTAAAAGATTTAACGGTGACAATATAGCGTCTACTTTTAAAAACAGAACTGAGAGAAAATGTAAGAAAGGGAAACTGAGCTTTTCAGTCATGATTGCTCACTTTTTAAATCAATTTTATCTTTAATCTGTAGTTTGGTTCATTTCTGACTTTCTCAGTTAAGCTCTCTCCTGGTAAGACTTTTTTTCTCTCCACTTTTCCCCAACGACGTATTTCCTGGCCAAAAAAAAATCCCTTAGTATTTGGCTATTCAAGCAGGTCCCATACAGTCATCCTCTTTTCCATTTTTTATGTAAGTTTGCGTTTTTCCTTTTTGAACAGCTATAAAAAAAATGCAGAAATGCAGAGCACGAAAGACACAACCCAAAGGTGTGCACGTCTGGATCACACTTCATTAAGGACTAACCTTCCCATTCAAGTCAAAAGGACTTGTTTAATTGAAACAACGTGGCACAAATCCAGGACATACATATCACACCAGTTAGAATTCAACCTGTCGGGAGGCAGCCCGTGAGCAGGAGTGGAGAAAAAATGTCCTCCATCAGAGTCATTCAATTGATTCAAGTAGCAAATGCCTGTTAACAGCTCTGTGTACGTTACATAAAACATCCAGTGCTACCAATAAAGGTGTTTAAAGTGAGAACACCGTATAAAACAACACCTGTGAAAACTATTTCCAATTCTGGTAGGATTTTTTTCTTTTTTAAACTTAGGCAACTTCATTTCTTTCTCCAGCATAAGGAAAAGCCATTACGAAGGGGTTTTGAGGGATAATGCTTCATGACAGTATCAATTTTACAATTATTTCTCTTACCACGCTCAAAATCCTAACATTAAAGACATGGCTTTATCTTCTTACAGACATGAAAAGGCTGAGAAATGTGTGAAGAAATCATTCAGTTAGGTCATTATGAAAGGGGTTTGCTAAATTTTTGAGCAATGGAATTACAACATTTCTTAATGGAAGTAAGAAATGGGGACTAATCGACCATCAGTTGTCCTGGGAGAGCTCTTCAGCAGTCGTTTTGGGGCAAAAAGCATAATAAAGAAAAAGCCTTCACAATCTTGGAAGATCAGCAGCTTAAAGGTCTTTTCAATTTCTCTCTCTTCATTTTACGAACCTATTTGCTCATCTCCCGCTCTCTACCTTCTTTACATAGTCCGTCATAAATTTGTAACATCAAACAGCAGCAAAACCCTCCAGGCCCCAGCTTCTGAGATCTGGGCAAGCAAGAAGTTGAGCCGGTCACACCGAGCAGGGACTCGGACAAATCAAAACCTTTCATCAACTCGTCGTCTGTGTTCCTAGCGATCAGGGAATGCGCTACGGAAGAGGATTGAGAAAAGCACCTCACAGAGGCCCAGCTATTCTTCCTGAAGCTCTCTTCAGCCAAGGTAGTTCCCAGCTGCACTCTCTTCTTGCCCTGCTCACGTGTCCCAGCAACATCAAGCTAAGGGCCATTATCTTGCCTATAGACAGGAAGTGCTGGGAAAACCTAATCTGAAATTAATCTACCCCTGAAGCATGACTTGTTTTTCTCCTCATCGTAGCTTACACCGTTACTGCAAAACCACTACTTGTGGTCACTGAACGGTGTGGTAGACTCAGTCTGAACACTGCTAGGTAGCTCGATGATTTACTTTGAGGATGTCACAAGCAGCCTAAATGCTTCAGAAAGAAGCAGTTTCTTCATCATATTTAGTCCTCATCTATACCATCGGTTCAGTTCTTCATAGCTATAGACATTTGCTCTAGTTAAGGTAGCATTTACAAATGGCAATTCAATTATTTCTTCGATAAATTGTTGGCGTGTATCTCCAACACGTGATAGGATAACTTTGTCAATGACTCTATGGTGCTACGAGTGTGCCTGTTTGACAGGCCAGAGGAGATAGGGACAATCAGCAGGGAAAACAAACGACCAGCCACTTGTTTACCGCTCTGAAACCACTGCGGGCAGGCAGCTGCTGCTGCTATACCCCTCAGCCCAAAGCCGGGAGTGAAGAACCGGCCATCGGTCAGTCTCGGCAACCTCACCGCATTCTCCGGTACATGTTGGAAGAGCAGACAAGCCTCATGTCAGTGGGAATAACAGGGCTGGTTTTACAGTTGGTTTGCCTGCCAGGACAAGGTGGATTTCCCCAGTTCACATGTACATCCCAAGCTTTTGATTGCGATTCTTTCTGATCGCATAAAGAATGAGTTCAGAAGCCTGGAGTACGTTACCTGCAAAATTTCAGCCAAAAGTAACCACGAAAAGCAATTGTAGAAATCGGGTCTTTGAGAAATGATCCTCTTTGTTACTGCCCATCAAATTCAACTCAAACATATGATGTGACACTTTGAAAAATTCCTGAAACAACTTATTAACGCACAGAAGGAATGCCTAAAAGATTCCAATCAACAACAACGCGAGTTCCTGCATCACACAATGAATACACGGCGACTTCATTTTGTTATTTACTCTCCTTCTACTTACCAGGGAATGCTGTGTAAGACTCATTTTGATCGATTTGTCAGACTTGAATTCCTGGAATCACTGCCTAACATCACAGATCTACCTTTTAAAATCTCACCAAATAACTTGGAGAAGAGAGAAGGGAAAATAGCACCATACCTGGGATTGTGCATTAATATTGGCTCCTTCCTTAACCAGAACTTTGACAACTTCAGCTTGTCCTGCTAAGGATGCAATGTGCAGGGCCGTATTCCCTTTCTGTTAGAGGGAGGGAAAAAAGGAAAGACATTACCCTTCTTCAGGGATCATTTCAACCAGCAGTTCTTTACAACATTCATGTTTTGAGCACCATTTTATCTTACAGTTCCATAATGTTCCATAAGCACCACAAGGGATAGATCTGGTCGTTGCAGCCGTGAAGATTCCTTGAGTGGGTTTTTTTAACGCTAACATCCTAACGTAACTTTCGAGCGACCCTATGGAATGGGTTCAGGGCATGGGACGACATTCAGTGCGGGCTAACAGGTTTCTTCATTCGGGTCCAGAGAACATGCCCTCTAGAAGGAAGCTGAAACCTAGAGCTCCTAAAATGCAAGCTGTGAATCACATGCCAAATGAGATTTCCCAGTACAAGATCCAAAGGAAGATCTGACTGTTAAGTAACATAGAGCGGCCTTTTAAACGTAGAAGAGAAATCTTTTTTCCTCCTCTCTAACTGGCATAAAATTAAAATGCATATTTTTTTGAAAGGCTTTAAGAGATGAACTGCACAATAAAAATGATCTCCCAGAAAACAGCAGCAATGTGGCCGGCGATTGCTCTTGAAAGAGCCTTGTGTTCTTTTCCAGGACAGTCTCTCATCCTGGAAGGAGTAGTTAAAAGGCTTTATTAAAGAACCAAGGTTCATAAAACCAGAAAAAAAATCCCAAAGCCCTATCTAGAACCTGTGGTTCTACCAACAGCTTCACTGAGGAAGTTCATCTTCACTTAAAGATGTTTTTGAAGGAGAGAACTTCTGTTTTCCTATCAGTTACAGGAATTGCAAGTTCAGCAAGAAGCTCTCTGAGCTGAGGATCAAGTGTTAACCTTGATGGAGATCCTGTGCAACAGAAATGATAAAAAATAAGAGAGGTGCGGGGACACGGTGGCGGTGGCTACATGCAAAGGCTGAGCCCAGCCAGCCAATCCAGACACCAGGAGTCAAACGTTACGTCATCCAAGGCACCACAATGACTTCACCACCCACAGACAAGTAACGTACTGACTGAATGTTTTGGACGTACGCGTGTGCCCGCCTGCGGAAAGGCTGAAGGCAAAACAACTCGTCACAGGTAGCTTTCCCATTGTGCCCTTGAGAGAAAAGGCTCTGGATGTGATACGTACAGTCAGTTTTCACAGGCTGGAGAACAGCTGCCATTTTGAGCTCTACTCACCCTCTCTATAACGGGGACCTATCATTGGAAATAATGACAAATCTGGCACCGATCAATCCTTTTAGTGCTTTCCCTGTAAACAGAGTATACAAATACTAATCTCGCCCTCTTCATTTACTACCAATGAGCTTCTAGCACGGATTTGTGGGCCATAACAGAAATAAGATTTTAAATATCAGTAAGGTTTTATCTTATTATTATCCTAATTTATCTTATTGTCTTATTTTGGACTGACAGCATCTTTTCCTAAATTTCTCCCAGGTATTTGACTTTTTCCTTTTTGTGAATAAACTTACAGGCGTGCAAGAATTACCTTAGTGGCAGAATCCACAGCCGATCCTCTTTCCAGTAGCTCTTGTACCAGTCCCACATGGCCTTCCTTAGCTGCCAGGTGCAGAGCATTGAGTCCATTCTGTAAGCACAAGGGCTATAGCAGTTACACACATCAGTTCTGAAGACACACATTCCTACCTTGCCCCGGTCTAAGAAGATTAGTAGCTGGAATAGAATTACCTCTCTTAGCTGACCGTCTACATAAGTCAGATATTCTGGCCTTGGCTACTTAAGCCAAGGGACTCTGTGACAAACTTCTCCAATAGAGTTTTCCTCGTAGCAACAAAGATATCAATGCAAACCGTAGTTTTGGAATTCTCCATAAGAGATTCCTTCCTTTCCGGTAGCTTCGCATTTCCTCAGACCACTACCTTGGGTATCTCCACAGAACTCGTTACTTCAGAATTCAAGTGCCTATCGGCCTTCTCTGTACTGTGGCCTTACCTAGCCCCACCGAGGTATTACTGACATGGAGAAATCACAGGACTTTGCCAAATTTACGAAGGATGTGTCTATTCGATCAGGATTATTCCATTAGCTGTCCTGAGCCCTGGCCTCTCTCCCTCTCCCCTGCGACAACCGGTATTGAACAGAAAACCAAAAGCACAAGTAGGCCAATATGGTTATCGATGATGCGCGGCTTGCAAAGCATATTGATCCTGGACTTCACTGGTTTCTGACGAGCAAGCCTGCGCTAAACTTTGAGGTTTCGTTAACTCGTTCAAAAAGGAAAGAAAATTCATTAAATCAGAGCTCGGTCTTTCAAAAAATCAACCTAAGAATGTTAAAGTCCTTTTCACATTGAACAGGAATAGGATACTTGTCTCTTAGAAATTCCACCCGTGGAAACTACCTTCCCCCTCCTAGTATCCCTATTCCACCCAAGGGAAAAACAGAAAACGACAGTCTATTGTAACGGAATCACCAACCTAATTTTCACAATCCTACAGTACTTTTCACGGTCCATCAGGCAGGAGACAGCAACAGATCGTGCCACTGCCCTCCAGCATTCGCCTGTTTTCCATATTGCCAGCACCAGGTGCGATACCCAGGTACTGGAGGAACCTGCAGCAAGCTTAGCACTGTATCGTTTTTACCGCTTTGGTTGTCTCTAAGCAGTTCACTATCATTTAAATTGTGAAATAAACGAGCAGCTTTCTGCTCTTTTATTTGTCCATCCACGGAGGCAGTTCAGGCTTGTAACTGCCAGTTGGATTTTGAAGCGCTTAGCACTTCACAGGAGGCATTTCATGGGAGTGGGTCCAATGGCTGCGGACACAGCAATGCAAGTGCCTTCCTGAAGTAACCCCACTTCACTCTACGTTCACGCAAGCAGCACGGGCACAACATGTGATCAAATTCGGAAGTGCAGCAATGAGAAAAGCAAGGGAACTCGAGGAAGGCCGCGTTCACAAGCTGCCAAAATAAGAACAGCCCTCCACAGCGTGGTAGTTACGAAATGTTAATGAGAAGCATGGTTTCAGGTCCTGGTCTGTGGGCAAAGCAGCAGGAACCAGATCTTCCTTATTCCAGAGGAATGCTCTTACCGCTGAGCTGCAGAGCGGGGCGCTGGCGGTAGTGCCATGCCCTGGACCAAGGATGCATTCTTAGCCAAAATTATGCGGTGAGACTGACCATAATCATCAAGATGAGGAACGCTGTACATGCCAGTGAATTTTTTCCAAGCTGAAAACATTTCAGAAAGCGCTAATCTTCCTTGATTTTTCATCTCAGCTGAGTATTAAATAGCCACGGTTACTACCGACAGCGGTTGAAAGCTTTGAAACAGTATTTTGTGGGGAAACACGTGGTGTTCTTTCCATTGTTTGAGAACAAAGACCTGTCCTCGTACCTAATCTCACAGGCTCAACTATCAACACTTTCTATGAGAGTACAAATGGTAACTTCAACCCCTCACAGCTGTACACAGCTGATGTGTTGCTATGACACGTCACTAACCTTTTCCAATCTTCGCAAGGAGACTAAAGCCCACAAACAGCAGAGAAGCTGCAATACTGCGGAGCCCACGGGAACTACGTGCGCACGCACACACGTGCCTCTGAAGGCAAAAAGTTGAGGGCGAGCTTCTTTTCTTGTTTACCTTGGGCCAATTGCCGGAGAAAGCAAGGCTTGTCCCAGTGCTTCACCAGTAGCAAGCTCTTAAAATATCTGTACTCGTACCTCTAAGACACATACCTCCTGATGTCACATTAAGCAGCTTCTGAAAGCTAATACTGCTGTATAGATTATGAGAGTTTCTTTGCAACATACTACTTTTTTTTATTCATTAGAACATAAGTAAAATGAATACATGAGCTCCAGCAAAAAGGTTACAGAAATAAAGTATAGCTCCCACTGTACTCATTCAAACGGTGAAATTCCTCGAGAGAAATAAGCTGGGGCAAGCAGTAGCAGAAGCAAGCACTGCACTTTAAATGTTGAGGGCCAGCACAACTGAAGCCTTAAAGCAAGCTTTGTTCCTCCCTAATCAGAACCAACCCTGCAATTATTTCCCAACCCACGCGGCTGATCCCTGCTACTTACGATGACGGAAGCTCAGATTTAATCAATGCAACTCCTCCGTTCCTGTCAAGTGGATTCTTGTCGTTTAGAACAACAAAGGTTTCTGACACTTCCCTTTCTCTCTCCCATGCCTACCAAAAAGTGTGTGTGTGTGAGAGAGATTAAATCAGTTGTTTGCTAAGCAAAATTGTACAGCATAGGGACTGCTCTCCTCTCCACAAAGCACACATACACCATAGCTACCGTTCCTTTAGGGGCTCGTTGGTAATTCTGACTCTCGTAACAGAACATCATACTAAGCCTTCCAAGCTCGGTTCTTCTAGGGTTTCCCTGCAGAGCCCAGTTCCCTCACTTCTTTTTGTCCACTGCTGAGCTAGAGACGTCAACATTTCACACCCCATAGAGCGCTACAAAAGGTCACACACTACTGCTCACAGAACCTGTGTCATCCTACATATTTTCACCACACCAGAAAAGCCCACAAATTCCTTGAGTGTCAGAGAAATCACCAACCTTTTCCAAGCAAATGGAAAGTTCGTCACTTTTCCCCCGTAAGACGGGCACTAAATCTCAGCGCTCTTGTCTGAAAATCGCCCAAAGAAGCCCATGCTGCTTCTGCCTTTGTATCCAGGTCCCTTCATGGAGTGCTCCCTGTGGAATGGGTGATTGTCAGCTGCTGCCCGGTTCAACGTCAATCCTGCTGTGCCGTTTACTCCTTCTGGGACATGGTCCAGATCACTGTTATGTCCGACCGCAGTAACGGCTTACACTCTTCCTGCCCAACACTGGTGTGCCAAAGCAAACTGACCCCACGGAAAGGCAACTTCTTGGCAGAGCATCAGGTAAGGTTGATCAGATCACGTTGCTCTGATGCTCTGCCAAGATGTTCAAAGAACATTTTAAATCAGCAAAGTCAGCACTTCTACCAGAAGTGCTTCTGCTTCACCTGTCCTCTCCGCATTCCTATCTCCAGACACCTTTCTGCAGGCCAGGTCCCCGAAACCTTAGGCTGCCGCACACATGCTTCTGTCAGCGCAGGAGAGAGCACGCCGTGGAAACATGACCACCAAGCCAGGGCAAGGCCAGCATTGCTTCTCCTGTAGGGGTACTGACTTATTAAAAAGACAAAATACAGCCCCAGAATTAACTACATTAACCCTCGTCTTTCCTTTGCGCTAAGAGTCGGACCTCTCGTAACTCCCGTCAGTCCTGACGGAAGTTGGGGTGCAATGCTTTCCAGGAAGATTTGCCAACGGTTGAGTTTCTAAGCGCACCTGCCTTTGTCACACAAAGTCAGAACGGCGTTTAAGCAACTTCCAGAAAAAAAGGTCACAAAAGTCAAGAAGAGTAAAACAATACCAAAAAAATATTTTTTTTGAAGCATTCACTTTTACCAAGTTCCTTCCACTGACGCTGTATTCACAGGCTTATATATACAGTAAGAGGACAAGAGCAAAGCACAAGTTACAGACACAGTGAGAATTAAAGAGGCACTGTGACTAACTCTCTGTGGTCATGCTAACTCCTTTACGTGTTTTGCCGGAGTTAAGGTGGCATCTGCACTCACCAGTAGAGGCTGAGCCTAAAAAGCACTATCATAGTTTTGTTCGAGCCAGATACTTTTCTCCATCTCTTTAATAGATGTCGGCCCAAGTTTGCTGCAAATTCACTCCTCCGAATAATCTCTTGGGTAAGTAAAATGGTCAACCTCTTTTCAGGAAGGATTTGGGAAAGAGACTTCTCGAGTCTGAAGGTCTGTTGAAGTTTTTCCCAAAAATAGCACAAAGACATCAAGCGGACACTTGAAAAAAATGATTACCGATTATGAAAATTGTCCCTTTATGTAGCTTTACAGCCAGCGAATTCACGAAAATGAATTAACCTACGAAGTGACATCAGCATGTGATGCTGTCGACCTCATTACAATCACAGTGCTACTTCGGTCTATAGTTAGCACTGCTGGGAGGGTTAGCTGCTTTCCATTCGGGCTGTATGAGGGAGTAATTAATAGCTGGTGCTCTCTAGTTGAAGCCATAAAGTCACCAAACAAATCGTAAAGAAGCCAAGAAAAGGAGAGCAAAAGGCAATCAAATCTAAGTGTCCTGGTTTGGAACTGGAGGCCCGCCAGCACTACTTGATATTTGAATCCTGTTCTGTTCAAGGTACCAGGCTTCACATACATTTCTTGTGAGCGCAGGGGACGTCTTCAAAATAAATGCCAAAAATCCATCGAACTTTGCTTCCACAAAAGTAAGTCTATCACCATGAAAACTGACAAGCTTCCGAAGACGAGATGGGGAAACGTTACTTCTTGTTGCCTTTTGGACTACCAATTCTGCTTCAAAACGCAGCAGACAGCCGATGAGCCCTTGCTCTTGCCCGACTTCGGGGTCTAACTTCTGCTAGAGCTACAAATGCATACTAGAAAATTAAGGCTCATTTTGCCAGTCAACGTTCTGAACGCTGATTCAGAAGCAAGTTCTTTTCTCTTGCTATATTAACTGGAAATAGCAGCCACATCCTAAAATAACTACATTTGTAACAGAAGGAAAAGAGCCTTGAAGGAATCAGAGATTTCCAACGGCTATCGGTTTTTCATCCTACAAAATACCAGTAATCAGATTTTTGAAAGGGGATGTTTTTAAAACACGGGAATTTCATCCCCTGACATTCCCAACTCTCTCCAGAAATAAAGAGAAACTATTTGTGATTTTCAGACTAGATGATGGTGCTTGAGTTCAGATTAAAGCAGACAATTCCATAATCGTTTAAGTCGATGCAAAGGTAGCATTCAACAGAGCACAATTAAGTAATAACTAATTGTTAACTACTATACTAATAACTGAACCTAATCCTTGCACTCGGTATATGCAGAAGTTTGCGGGAAGCTGAAGTGCCTGTTTGTACTCAAAGGACGGTGAGAGCTACGAGCTCGGGCCTGCTGGTCCTGACAATGTAGGATGTCCACCTCAGGTCATTCTTTGTACTTGGGAACTCCCGCAGGCTCATCAGTCATCTTCAGGGACAAAGAGCAGCCACTGCACAGAGAGAAGTTTCTCCAGGCTAACAGGGCTGAGACAATCCACAATAGAGATAAATTTTATTCATAGATCTGAAGGGGTTATTATAGCATTTCTGTTGTTTGGTTTTTACTGTTTGTCAAGAGTCCGAAACTCTTCACACAGTCTGGAAAATCCCTGAGTTAACTCAGCCCACATACCAGGTAAAATCACTTCATTTTTAATATGGGATATACTTTAATATGGGATATATATAAAATACTTAATTCTACCGTGGGATTTTTCAGTTTTGCACATGAGTCAACCACTTTTCTTTCAGCCTAGTAAACGCAGGTATAAGTCCAGCTGTGAGCTCAACCATGGTGCAAACCCGGCAACGCTGGTGGTGTTGCCCTTTACCGTCCTGGAATGCTTTCCCTATTTCAAGTCACTAAGAAGTTATGCGGCATCTCTCCCGATGTGTGCGTTCACCTGGCTCTGACGTGCAAAAGGAGCTTTGCCAGCCAGCTGCAGATGGGAAGCACCTTCCAGAGAAGACAAATCTGCAGCACCCCGGTCATATTCCGCTCATAGCAAGCAAGAGAAAACGAACGCCGGAAAGAAACCTTGTAATGCTTCCATGTAATTATCACATTAATTGTGCTCTGTCCTGCTGTGCTGCTTTTTATTGACACTGATGCTTATAAGCAAGATGTGGAATTTGCTGGATCTACTTGAATACAAGAACTTGAGCCTAGATTTATTCTCTCCTAACTGGGGAACTTGATGTTTGCCATGTTGCAACCCATAGTCACTCAGCAAGTTTTTTTCTTGACAGCAGGTCTTTTAAGGGAAACTTTCTTCTCGACAGTAAGACAAGACTCGTTCTGTATGTTTTCAATATGTAGCACATGGAAAGCTCCAGTTCTTGTCCTGTTCATCATTAAATTCCTTGGCACAGACAACAGAACCGCTCTCACTTTTGTATCCCAGCTTCCACTTGACACATGCCTACTTCCATCATCTGCAGCTTCTCTTCAGCAGGGAAGGTGATGCCTCCAAATATTTCAGACTATTTGATTTCTTATTCTGACATCTAGTCCTTTCTCAAAAATAGATGGTGGCCGCAACTGTGAGGTTTTTAATTAGTTTTGACATTTTTTCCAGCCTGAATGTCAGCATCTAAGTGTCAGTAAAGGAGCAAGGCATTTTATGGAGGCTTTCGTAGTGGTATAGATAACACTTGGATAGTATAAAGCTCCAGTTCAGGAAAACAGCCTTTTTCAGACCCGCACGCAGATGCATACTTAAATTAATTGGGACTTAAATGTAGTTTTCAAATTGAGCAAGTAGCCATTGTCCGGTTAGCGGTCATTTGATTACATCTAGTTAAGAGTCAGGGGGAAGGTGGGCACCATACAGCCTGGTCTTTCAAGTCCCCCTTCAACGAAACGCCACGGATTTCACTAGAATGTCAAGAGGCTTTTCAGGACTCACACAGACACTTAATTGCAACAGTTACAGTCCTATTAAATTTGATGGTGCAAGGCACTTCAGTAAGTGTTGCAAATGTAGGTCCCTAGGCTATGAAGCACAAGTAACTGTATTTCTACGACAGACTCGCAAAAGAGCCAAGCCAAAACGTTCTATCGTGTTACAGTTGTATCACTGGTGAAACTTTTAACAGTGTATTTCTAGAGCAGTAATCCCTTCCCTGAAAGGGGAGGCAGTATTTTAAGCAGAAAATTTAAGTGTCTTTTTATAACAACATGTAAAACAATTTGTGTTATAGATAAGAGTGGCCAGTGATAAAAACACGTTGACAGTTCTCTGAAGCAAGGTAAAAAACCACAGCTGCTCTCTAACCATCTCAGTGTAACCAGAATTGCATTGCTAAGGCAAGTGAGCTACAAGGTTTTAATCTGCTTGGACACAAGTTAGCTAGTCAGATAAAAATACCACCCACGGAATGTTCGCTTACCAGCTGAGGTCTCACAAAAATAGCATGGGAAACCTCAGACTTCCGCACCTCAGGGCACAGGGGCCGAGGTGCTTCGTGTGGGATGGCAAAGGAAAGTCCATTGGCTGACCATACTACGTTCGGTGTGACAACGAGTTTTTGCAGAAATGCCAAAGAGACGGGTTAAAGGAGTACAAAGCTCTTTCTTATCGTAATAACACCTTTTTATATAACAATATTAATACAATATAGTATTAAAATAAAATACATCAACGTTAATAAAATCCACAGATAATGTGCAAATTTACCCATTCCTTTCACTGACATCTGCTCTCTCCGGTATCAATTATGCAATTGCTACCCCATTCCCCCAGCGTTCACGTGAATTTAATGAACAAGCCAAGCAGGAATAGGCCCAGAAAACTAAGGATAAAGCTCAAAACACAGACTATAGTTCTTTATTTTGGAGAAACATACCTCGACATATTGCAAATTGGGCCAGGACGATTTCTTTCAGAATAGTAAAAAGTCTGTTACACATTCAGACCTGTACATTCTTTTTTTTTTTTTTTTTTTAAGTTGCTGCTATTACTGTGATATGACCGAGTATGTCCCGGAAGGGAACGCTTGGTCTAGGTGTGATAGAAAAGCCAGACTCTAAAAATGTCCCAGTGCTACAGAGCTTAGACATAATACACCAAATATGAAAAAAATGATGTTTACATGAAACTTCTTTAGGTGACTGGAAAATGTTTTGTAACTGAAGTTTGAAACCCACTCAAACACTGCTGCCTTCATCTTTACAAATAGTTGCCTGAAAAGCATAGTCTCTACCAGCTTCCCTTGTTCTATTCATTCAAGCACACCTTGCTTTAAAACTTCCAAGCAATGTCTTCACATATCACAGAATTATCACTGAGGCTGGAATAGACCTTTGAGATCATCAAGTCCAGCCTAATACAAGCTAAGAACTTTTCATCCGTGGCTTTCAAGCTCTTCCTTGGCTCTGCCAAGGATGCCAGTCCACGCTGTCCTTTAGACAAATGTTTGCAACGAGAAACTTGGAATTTTCTTTTAAACTAACCCCTACAGCCAACACTTCTCCAGACGAGTAAAAGAATAAGAGACTCTCAGTTTGGGAACTCAAACTGGACAAGTCTCCTGTTCAGACAGAGAGTTCGATCTCGCTCAGTCACAGCGCCACAAATCCGAGCAGCCAGGGAATGAGGTGGGTCTTGCTAAACACAGATTCCTCAGGACATCTAAACTGTCGCTTTCCACAAAGAAACCAACCGGAATTACCAAGAACCTGGGCATATTTCATCACAGGATTTACCTGTATCCAAAGAATACTACGTAACTTCCTCAACCAGAACTTCCCCCCCTCCCACCACTACTTGAGTATTTTGATCTATACAACTGTATTTAGTGCTTACTGTTTCCATTAGAACTGCAACTTCACAACAGCAGGTCCATTATTGTTAGACTACCAAAGCACACCTTAGGTTTTGATTATAGGTACATCACTAACATATATCCATACCTGGGGGACATTGGCAAGAAAGAGGAGCCCAAGAAGGTTTACACAAAGCTTTACTAAAAGCAACACAACTTTGTAGACATTACTAGCTTCCCATAGAAAGGTACCACTAAAGAACAAGACTCAAAACACAGCCTGAAAAAACTAGGTTTTGGGGGGTGTTCTCGCAACTCACTCTTGCAAACTGCTGCCCTTCAGATATCTTACCTGATTACATGTGTTGATATCTATTCCACTTTTCAGGTATTCCACTACTTTGTCCAGATTGCCAGCGCGGGCAGCTCGGAGAAAGCTTGCATTGCTGTCAGACTGAAAAGAGATAAGAAGAAAAAATCACTAGTTAGCTCCTGCTTAAAAGAGAGCACAACTTCATCCCCAGCGAAAAGTTTCCACCGTTCATGCTGCGGGAAAATAAAATTGTGAAGAAAACTGACTTGGCGAAGAAAACATCGTATCTGCATTAATTAGCATAAGCATACTTAAACAAGGCAATACTGGAATAAAAGAACTGCAGACCTGTCCGAGTGAGCAAAATAATTGCTGAAGTTCAAAGTTTAGCAAGACTCAAGAAAAAAATAATAAACCAGAAATCACAGTAACTGGTATCAGCAGAAGAAAAAAAAGAAATGCAACAACTTGCTAGCCGTAGCTTTCAGGTTTGGATTTTTGTAGATATACGTGTGTGTGTGTGTATACACACACATACACACACACACACTCTGGAAAAGAACTGACCAATCCTGTTAGTGCCTATGCTCCTCAAGAAACCACACATCGGCTTTGCATTTGTACCTGGTGTTCAACGCTACACAACAACAATTCATATTCCTGCACACACGGTCTTAGCACAGAGGTGCTATATCGGCTATCTGAAAGCAGCCCGTACTTTGATGTTCACCCAGATGGGAACCCACACCCAGGTAAACTGGCTTCCAAAGCAATGGCAGATGCCAGGAGAAAACCCAAAGTCGTGTAGCAGAAGTCACGATCAAACACAATACGCATTTGGGAATGCGCACAGAGACAGCAACAAATTTCATACTAAAATTAAACAGAGTAGGAGTGAGTCTCAAAAAGCAGATAAATAACTGTAAAAGCCTGTTTTGTGTGGATGCGGCGTGAGAGGTGCAGGACGCCGTTGGACTAGTACTTGGTGTTCCACTGAAACACCTCCGACCGAGCACGTTTCTCGTCTAATTTCACCTCCCTGGCAGAGACACAGGGTGAAAACCATTCTTCACATCGTGAGAATGTCCCAAAAGCCACCCACTTTCAGCTTACTAATACTGATGGACAAAGCAATGTCTTTCAGTCCCCCGATCCATTTCAAGGCATTTCTTTTGGTCACCCGACTTATCACGCTGTACTAACTCATTTCACAATCCCCGATTCCAACCTATTTTAATCTGCAACAGATGGATGCCATCACAGTGATTCTTCTTACAACTGCGCTACATGCCAAGACAAAAATATTTCCTTTCAAATTCCTTTCAGCAAACTTCAGCACATTTCCCAACATCTTTTACTGTTAAGAAAACAGACCATCTTTCTAAACACGCAGCAGGGTGAAGGGGAAGGTAGTGCAGGAACGCACGTTGACAGGACCCTTTTTTAGCTCCAGGCTTCAGTCAGGTGAGCACTGGGCTGAAGCCGATTCTCACAGGTAGTTGGAAGCGACCCCCTTTAAGATCGAAGGAGAGCTGTCAGCACCGCGCCGCCTCCTGCGATGCGTGTGCGCGCATAAAGACACAACATCCTCTTTTAATGTTTAAATGTCCTTGGAAAATCACCTGCCTCGGTACAAATACTAATCGAGAACAAATATTTCAGCACATGAGGCTTAAATCCAGACACTCTTGAAATTAATGGGAAAAGCACCTTTGCCCTCCATAGGACACACATTTTGCCTTCTTTTTCCCCATTTTTTTTCACTCTTCACTACTTCTACGATGATGTCCCACGCCAAAATCGGAATCATCTGGTTTTATGCTTTTAAAAGGGTCTTTAAAGCAAGCACGACACAACAAACAAACACCTACGACTTCTGCTTTATTAAGGATGAATCAATCATTGCTTGTTCTTCTTTCACGCAGAGTAACAGGAAAGGCTAAAAATGTTCAAGTTTCCGTTATTGCTGGAAGCTCAGACTGTAGCTAAGACAATACAACTACATTCCATTTGCTTCTGTCTAAGAAGATGCAAGCGGCACCTTCAAAAGTGATTCTCATTTCCTTGATTCATTCTCACCTTAAAATTAAATTCCTGCACTGCACCCCACCTCAAGACACATTATGTACACCCGAATACCCATCGCAATGCAGAATCCGAACTTCTTGTCTACACCAGGAGTTGTTATGAATTAACTCTTCATGATTAGCTCTCTGTACAGGCACTTTTATTCCAGAAATGTCTCTTGCTGTGCATGTTCTCCGTCTGAAATAACAGTGCTCGACCGTAAACAGAAGAGGAAAAATCCGCTAAAATCCCTCTGAAACACAATGAGATCTTGATGCTTTATTAGATGCTTTTGAAAATCCAGACCCACGTGACCTTTGGGCTTTTATTCATTTTCTCGCTATCAGATGTACTGATATCACATTAGATTAATATAATTGTACCCATAGTCTGGTCTCTCCTATTTCGTAGTTTCTCACAGACTTGCATGATGTTCTCTCTCACTATCAAACCCAAACACAAAAATACAAGACATGAAGCAGCAGTTCAGCTGCTTGATATACAAACTCACACCCCAGAAACAGTGAGTCCTCCCAGGAAATGGTCAAAAAAATCAGCATTGTGTTTTAAAGTTTAAAAGTCAGGAGCACTCAGATCCGTACTTTCTTCCCCGATTTTGTTTATGAACTCTAATTGTTCAATAGGTCATCAGAGGTTTCTCCTTTTCCCCATTCTTTTAAGGTCTTTAAGCAAGCTTTTTGGTCAGTATTACTGTCTCAGCAATTTCCTCCCCTTAGACATTACCAATTCAAATCCCTTTTGTCAAACCCGCCTCAGTACTACACAGCAGGAGTTTTCTGTAGTCTTAGCGTGCTAGGAAACTGTGCTTTTAGATATGTGGGCTCTATCCCGTAGATTCAGTAATCTCCTGAAGCGTTTTTGTTTCCTTAAGTGTGGATTTTTGGTTGCATTTGTGACACATTTCAGTGGCACAGAAGCTGGCATACTGGTCTTTACCAGTTTATCAACCGGTGAAGACAAACTGTCAAGAAACTGTCATTTGAAGATACTTTCTTGCAAAGAAAGCAAACCGTGGAGCCAGAGTCCTTTGCACCGTATGATACTTTTCCCTACGGTAATCTCTTCCTATGCACGCACCCCCGAGACTTTCTTTTTTCAGTAGTTTTACACATGTATGCACATCACGCTCAAAACAGAACACTCTACCAGCAAGGAAAAGGAAGCTTTACAAGTATGGCCCAAGCAGCTACCAGCCACTACGTGAACATGAGCTCAAGGGAGGACGCAATTCCAGCACAGGCATTTGTGGGGAGTATTTGGTGAACCTTACAAAAGGCTCCCACCCTTTAATCTGACTTTTCTTTAATAACTTTTGAATGAGGATAAATAATTTCCGACAGAAATGAGAATTTTCAGAGCACTATAAACAAATCAACTACAATGTGAAAGAAATCACGATAACCTTAAGGACACTCAGAGCAGAACCCAAATGTGTTCTTTTTAAGTACTCAGTTGTCAGACATTGTATAAGGAAATATTTTTAAAAGTCAAATAAATACACAATTTTAATTATTTTTTTTTTAAAGTTGAGAGGCTGTGAATTCAACTTCTTGCTAATTGCAATGCCACGACGTTGCCTGAATTTGAAACCTTTAGCTCAGGGAACGTCAGTCATTAAATAATAAATCGAAATAAGTATTCAAATCGTCAGAAACGTTCCCTTCTGGTTCCTGTGTCCCTGCTCTGGCTGCCTCTCCTGTCTCATAACACACCACATCACTCAGCGCGTGTAGCACGCACCTGTTTCCCAAAGGATTTGATAGAGAAGTGCAAAGAAATTGTGAGCTGGCGTGCCACACCTAGTTCTTGGGAATTTCTGCACGTGTTCAGATTTGTTAGTCAAAATCAGCTTCACACTTTGGAAGGAAAGACTGGGGGGGG
>JANHGA010010544.1:83829-98565 GCA_027560355.1 Halcyon chelicuti
GGGAGGAGGCTTCAGTTCTCATAATAACGTTATTCAAACCATTCCAATACTCGTTTGAAATTGTGTCTCTAGTAAAACTATTCCTTCAGGTTGCCTTGGGTTTCTTCCCCTCTCCAAAAAAAGGTGAACGGCCCCAGCCTGGCCATAACCACAGCCATCTCTGGGGGAGAACCGGGTCGAGCAACAAGGCCTACAGCACACTTCTCAGCTGGGAAATACAGTTAGTTCGTTAACTGAAAGACGGCAAAACCAGAATCCATAACTGATGTCTAATAACCAAATAGTAGGTCTACACCTCAGTTTAACAGCGACGTTTGTTTGTGTGTCGTGGTTTAGAGCCGAGCCCACGCAGCTTGCTCGTTCAGACCCAACCCCCCCCCACACACACACACACAGAGACACGGGCCCCACCGCCCCGCAACGGGACGGAGAGGCAGAAAACTGATGAAAAAACCCCGAGGGTTGAGATAAGGAGGATTTACTACAACGGTGCCCCACGGGAAACAACAAACAACGGCAAGGAATAACTGTAAAGAAGCAATACACACCAACAAAGGAGCGCTAACGACCGGAGAAAATGGAGCCGCCGCCGCCGCCGGCGCCGCGCAGGGACCGCCCCTCAGCGCACCTGCCCGTTTCCCGCCCTCCGCCCGGCCGCCCTTACCTACAGCGTTTATCTATCTATCTATCTATCTATCTATCTATCTATCTATCTATCTATCTCTGTGCGTGTACGTCTATTCGGACACACCGCTAAAAACCCCGAGTACCCCCCTGCCCGGTTGGGTTGCCTACCTTGACGGTGCAAATGAAGCCTCCCCTAAGCCGGGCCACTGTGCCCTCCATCGCGGGTCCCAGCGCGGGCAGGCAGCCCCTCCTCCCGGCTCGCCCTTGCAGCGCAGGCCGCCAGACCTTCCGCTTCGGTCTTACGAAGCACAGTTTATTTCGCTGCAGCTTTTGAAGGGGCTGGGCCTGATCAGGAGGTGACCAAAACCTGCTGCTAACTTGTCCGGTTTCTGTAAATCATGAAACTTTTCCTCGTGAAAAAGCTCCTAATTGACGGATGGCTCGTCACGGGAACATAGCCCAGCAATGCCTGGAGTCGAGAATTCAGCTCACCACCGAAAGAAAGTTGCCTAACATAAACTCAGGGGTTTGCGGCTTCTTGATGTTATTCCGTACTTAAAAGAGGCAGGGGGTAAACGACAGGGATGGCAAGACATTCCAGTAATGTTTTATTACGCGTACTTTCTAGCGTGTCAGTTCATGACCCTACCCTTAAGACAACCCTGTATTTTTGTCCCAGTTGGCCTGGTTATTGCGCTCCGATTTCAGAAACCGGCTGTTCCAACCAGCTCTCACTTAATTGGGTGCAACTCTAAGAGCGGCACAGATGGGGTGTTACCGTTACCCGAGTCGTTTGTCACATACGCGGTTTTTTACCAGGGAAAATCGCTCTTTTCCAAACCAGCACCGAAACGTAGAAGATGGGATCCCCAAGGGAACGCTTTTTCCTCACAGAACGGTTTCTGTAAAACTTGCCCGCTAATTTTGCAGCGGCTCCTATTTTATCGTTTGCACCCCAAATTGGTTTTTTAGTGAGCTGAAAATGCTGCTGATCTCCAACGCTGCGTCACAACACAACAACGGTGACATTGTGAACTGCAAGCCTAAAATGTAGCTGTGACTGCGAGAAGGGAAAGTGTATTTGTATTCCTTTTTTCTTACCGTTATTTGGTTTTTTATTAAAATACCGCGGCAGCGTCTCAGCCTGCCATCCTGATAGGCGCGACAGAACGCGAGCTAAATCTTGCACTGGCCCCTGGCACGGGCTCAGTAATCTAACACCGGGAAATGAGTTAAGTGAGATAACAGCAGCTATAATGGAAACTTCTTTTCCCAGCCTTTAATGAAATAACATTTGTTTTCTGAAAGAAAAGACAGACAACAGCGCTGTAGTTTTAAAGCCACATCCTCTCCTTATAAAAATGTGTGTTGTCCTTCCACTAATTTACTGGGAGACGGGAAGGAAGACAGATTAAATTGCGAATCTTAAAGAAATTTCAGTACCTAAATTCCTGGATGAACAACGTGCCCGATTTTCTTATCTCGATTTCAAATAAGTATTTCTATCACACAGCTTTTCCCTTTCAAGCGCGTATAGGCGTTTCAGATCTAATTCACCCCGTTGTGTACCTCCGGTTATACAGAATTTATTAAAAAACAGTTGAACTGAACAATCTTAAAATAGCACTCTCAACGAAAACATCTCCTTCTCATAATCTAAAGCATCTTCCTATCCAGGAAAAAGATGTAACTGATGTTACAATAAACTGGAGGCTTTTTTAAGAAATTAAGACGCTGAATCATAGGAACCGTGAACCGCAAAGAAGTTGACAAGCTTCCAGAGACGAGAGATCAGTAGCAAGTTGAACAGTCTCTACCAAGAGGTAGCTAATAGCATCTAGCAATTAATTATTTTAAACTCAGGGGTCTATCTCTCCAGGTTGACGACGGTAATTATAAACCATAGAAAGAAAAAAAAAATATTATTTGAAGTACATATTATGCACCCGAATAATTTAAGGTGCTTTGAGTGTTTAGGCCAATTAATCATTGATTGTTACGAAGGAGACGAAGAAGTTGGCACCGCTTTTACCGGCACCGAGCTGGAACGGCGGCTGGAATTGTCCTCACTGTAAAGCTGTGTACAGTATGGACACGGGCCCACGCTTTGGCATAAACACTATCGCTATTTACAGCAACAAAAAGTATTGTGCGATAACGAGACACTGAAATAGCCTTAGGAAAAGAAAAAGCTTTTGTGCTACTCACTGCATAATACCCAGGATTAAAACAATCGGCAATTCCAAATCAAATCTGGCTTGCACAGAAAATGATCGCCTGGCATAGAAACCTGCAATAGAGCCGACTGCATTCGGAGTGGCCCCTTCCCTACGCCCTGTGCTCCTCAGAAGGAATATTCTCTCATTAGATCTACTAAGGGGCGTGCCGGAGCCAAAATTACACAGTGCCAGAGGAGGTGAGATGACTAATGTTTGCATTTATTACACCTACTGGCAAACCCTTTCTCGTGTGTTAGACAAGGAGGCTGGAACCCAAAGCAGACACAGTGTACAACACTCTTCAAGGCTCAGAGCATCCCTGAGAAATGAATTTCCTCGCTGTGACCGGAGACGGAAAGAGCCATCGCCAAAGCTAAGAAAACAAAATCTAAATCTAAAATCTAAAGACGTGGTAAAGTTGTCCAATTGATCTCCCAATGAAACGGGTTTACTGTATTTGCTAAAGGAGGGATTTAAATACGTTCTCAATTGCGTTCCCGAGTTTGGGCCAATATTAGCAAATACAGCAGCAGCAAAAGAGGAAGAAAAACGAATGTAAAATCAACCCTTGCTTGAGCCAAGAAGCAAAAGTCTTCTAGAAACCCTTTAGGACGCTTAGCTGCCACAGACATCTGTAGGAGTCCTCCCACTGTCTTCATTAATTTGACATAGTGGACTCGCTGCCAGCTGACTTCTACTATGTCAAAGAAGGATCTGTGAGGACAGAGGCAAAACTGCATTGCTTGCTATGAAAAAGAACAGAATAAAAGTCTTTTGCCCAGCTGCAAGTTCCTTCCAAATCCAGTATTTGAAATTCTTTTTAAATTCGGTTTTCATCCCCTTCCATCCCTCGTCTTACCATCTTTCTAATAAATGAAATGCGCCAACATCAGCAGTGCCAAAGACTCACACGGCTTTACTCACCCAAACGCCACTAACCGACTGCCCATTGATTCCCACTTACTGGTACCATAAACAGGAAAAAAAGGATTTCACTTTCCTTTGAGACGGACTACAAACAAAAGGGGTATTACTGAAATGCAGCAGTTTCTAACTGAATGCCGGCTCTGCCAGCGAGACTCACCACAGAGACCTTACTTGTACGGAACGGTGGAACAGGTACACAAGTAACGAGTGAAGAATTTTTCACTTGGTCCACTGTGGAAAGAAACCGGGATTCTTTTAGGAGGTTATTTGTTTTAGGATTCATGCAGACAGCTTTATAACCAGCACGGATAATTTCCTCGTCTCTCTTCACGTTAATTTAGCCTCAGTCAACCGAGGAGTTACGCTTGAAGCACATCTAAGCCACACAAACCCCTTCTCTTCCTTGACCTTGCCATTTGCTGTTTGGATACTGGTCACGACACTAAGCACTCGTGGTCTCCCCCGTAATTCCCGGCTCAACGTTACCTGCAACATAAACCTCCTGGAATCCTGGGCCTACACTTCAAACAGTTCAGCTCTGGGCGGCACCACGGCTTCACAGTCAGCTCCCTACCTTGACTCTCCCGCCGCCTTGTACAGTGACATGGAAGCCCACACTGCCAAATCCTCTCCCTTGAGCGGGGAGCGAGAACTCCTCCGCCGCATGATTCGGGGAGCGGTTGGCATGGTGCCGTTCTGCGCCCCAGAGAGCGGGCTGAAATGCCACGTGATCCGGCACCAGGACGCAAGGCTGGATCATAGACTTTCAGGAGCAAAACTGAAGATAAATAAAGCACCGAGCAACGAGGGAGACTAATGTACAGCGGATGAACAAACCCCAGCGGTTTGTCCTCTAACACGTCTGTCTTTCAGCACATTAAAACCAAGAAAGCCTGTCATTAAATTTATAACATAGGATTACGAAATAGCTTGTTGGTTTTATTAATGCTGCTGTGGTTTCAAAGACGAACTCAGTATCAAAGTCTGACTCCCCATTTGAGAAAGTAGGTGGCATCATACAGACAACTCAGGATAGTCCCGATTTCTACAGCAAGACGGACCTGAAGCAGCAGACCGCAATCGATTTTCGCTCAGAAAAGATTAGATTACGCAAAGCAATTTTGCCGTTTGAGTTGGCCGAATACCAACTGAATTATTCCAGACCTCGCAGCTGGTCTAAGATTCGTGGCGTCATCACGTTCAGCTTGATGTGGCACTCTTTAACGAACCACGACAGCGAGTATGGCCACAGCTGTAGAAAAGCGTAGGGAATGGATAGCTAACACAGTGTTGCGCTGGATGTTCCCCTGTCCGGGGAAAAAACCCCAACAATATACCATTTCTGCCTTCGGGCCAAAACTTTGCCGACGTTTCAAAATTACAGACACCTTTTTTTTTTTTTTTTTTTTTAACCTTTTTGTACGGAATCGTAATGAATATATTGGAAGACTGTCAATGTTCTTTGGGAAATACAGCAATTTTCCTTTGTAATGCTCCAAGCACTGTACCATCTGAATCGAGACAGATATTCCAAAGCAAGCCCGTCAGGCCCTACCACAGCCACATAAAGCCAAGATCGCATGATGAAATAATTCAAAGGCGCTATCAAAGCGCCTGATCTCTGCCTGCTACGAAAAGCTCTGAAGGCTGACTGAAAAGCATGCAGAAAAAAACCCAAGCAACCAAACAAAAGCCTCTCAAAGATCCCATGCTGCTCAGTTTGGCTCACTCCCGCCTCCTCAAAGACCTGACCTTATTGAAGCAGGGCAGCTTGGAGACTGTACTTTCCGAGAGAACTCGTCACTTGTGTCACAGGCAACCTCCACACACTGGCTAACAGCTTCAGGCCGCTCACCTTAAGGGAAACGCCATAATGCCTGTCATTTAGCAGTGGACGTAGCCTGTCCTCCCCTCCCCACCCTGGAAATCCTGGGCTTCCGCCGTCCCTCCCCCTGACTGCACAGTTCCCATCAGAAATGCCGAAGACTATTTCTTAATTCAACCGAGAAGCGCTTGGTGGGAGCAAAAAAATCTCTAAACTATTTCTTTGAGTTTTCAATTTCTCGTTCTAGCTCCAAGAGAGTTTTATTTCTGAAGAAGCGGTCCAACCGTGTTCGCAGTGAAATAAGCGGTAAAAGCGGTCAGAAAATTTGAGCCAAAAGAGTTCCTACCGGGAAATCAGGACGGCATCAGAATTATTTCCTAGAAGAAAGCAGAACTTCTTGTGAGCCGCTGCTGGGAGCGTCTCTGCCCTCCTCTTCCTTCTGAATGCTGTAACTCATCTACAAACTACATTTCCTACAATGCACTGCAACCATTCACGTAGGAGCAAAGCATACCGCTGACCGGAGAACAGTTTTATCCTAGAGAAAGTAATTATTTGGGTATATCAACGTCAAAGGTTTTCTGATCTTCCTGTTCTGCCGGGCATTTTGACGCTACCTCCTTTCATTGCCAGTTCTGAATGACATAACCACTTAACAATTCATTTCCCAAACACAGGAAGAAAGAAGGGGATGGGAGGTGGGGGGTGCGCGGAGGGAAGAAAGCGGCACTTCACCTGCCACAGACATTATACAAGTGTTCGTCTCAACGATTTTCTTCTGGCTTGCTGAGCCTCTGCTGACATGACTGTGATGATCACCCACTGCACGCCTAGCTCTCCGGTCCTGCAGCCATCCGCGGGACCCCCCTGCATGCGCCCAGCCCCACTCACTCTAACCTTCATCTACGTAAAGGTCCGTGGGGCTCCGTCTCTGCTGCAAACACAGACGACAGTATCGTACAGTGGAGAGAAAACAGCTTAAGAAAACGTCTACGGGGTTCAAGTTTTGCGAATGGTGGACACGGGCTCACTTAGAGCAGTTGTGTACCCTCAGACAACTGATTGCACCCATTCATCTGAAGGACTCGTTTCACTGACGAGTGTTCTCTCTCCACCTACCCAAACCTTTCGGTAGCTGACAACCCTTCGGTGACTGCCCAGCTTAGCGACAGCTGCTATTTAATCGCAGTCTCAATAGCAACAGCAGATCTCGAGCAGGGACACAATTAGCACACCTCTTAGTATCGCGAGCTATCGAGGAAGGTTCGGGCTAAGCAAAGAGATCCTTTTCAAATCGAACATGCAGGATCCCAACCTCAATCTTTCCCTTCGCTGCCTGTTTTCTTCAGGCAAGACTTACCAGAGCACCAGGATCTTTACTTTCTTCACAGCTGTATCCGTAATAGTCAGGGGTTCTATCCAAATCCTGCATGTTCCCTCGTCTTCCCAAGCCCTTATCTGAGTGACACAACTGGCAGATCGGTGCATTGCCCATATCAGTTCTGCGGCTAACTCCTACAAGTGGGATTGCCCCAGCGCTCCCAAAGGACCTGATCCCGTCCGTGCTCCGCTCCGCAGCCGCTCGGACCGGGCTCCCTTTGCCGAGCCGTCCCGTGTCACAGAGAACCCGAAACCCCAGCAACTGCGGGCAGCAGTCGGTGCCCATTTCCAATTCAGGCGCTGCCTGGCTATTTTTACACCTACCAGGCCAGCTATGCGTGGAAATGGCGCTGGGGTGGGCTGGGGTGGGGGGGAACCGCTTTCCGGCACGCAGCCAGCCTCTCGAGCACGTCACGATAAAGTCCCATTGAGCGAAATGCCTCTACACAGGAGGGTTATTGAATTACCCGGTTGCATGCCTCGGAATATTGTTATTTTTTTTTCTTACCGTTCTCGGTCTCACTGCGTTTACAGAAAGCACTACATTGCAGAATTTTGCTAACGCCTTCTGAGTTTCTAACGCAAAAAGAGGATTAATTGCGGCTGTTTGATATTTGCAAAGCCCGACAAAATGTACGAGTACAGATTTCACGGCCATTTCATTCCCGTGCTCCACGTGGTATTTCATGTTCGTGCAGATAGTAACTGTGATGAGCTTCCTTTTGAGTCGATATATCCCCCAGGTCTGCCTTCAGAGGATCTCAAATGTATCCAAGAAGGAAAACTTCTGATGTTAGATGACTTTGCTCTCGTCTGTGTCATGTCTGACCTAGTTTTGGAGTTTTACTCTTGTTTTGGTTTAGGGTCCTGGGGGTTTTTTTTAGCTAGAATAGTAATTATTAAAAACAAATAAACAAACGAAACCACAAAGCAAACACACAGACGAAAACTCCGCCGAAATGGAGGATAAGGACATTCCCTCTAGGTTTGAGTTAGTTATCATGGTAACACCCAGGAGGATAAAAATCATTCTGAAGACTGTGTTTTGGAATCCACACATTATCCCAGAAGAGGCCCAGTGCGGAATTAAAAAAAAAAAGCAAAACCAAAACCAACCAAAAGCCCCCACAAAGTTAGCTGAGAAGCAATTCCGAGTTTTCAAATGCTTCAGGAGCAGCTGGAGGTACCAGAGGTAACAGAGACAGACTGTCTGTCTGTAGGTACCAGAGACACGCAACCGGTAAGCAGAGCTGGGCTCGTATTGGAAAAATTAAGTCCAAAACTCTTCAGAAACAGTGAGCCTCAAAGAACCTTAACATCGAGCCAGCATTTTTCTCTTTGGGGTTTCTAACTACTGCTAGCAGTACAATGCACATCAGCAGGCAGCTGTCCATAACATCCTATTGATTTCTCCCCAGTCACCCTTCACGGCACTCCCGGCCATAATCAGAGAGAGCAAGCTCTCCCCAGCCCCCTTTGAAGGACTACTGATTGGCAGAGGGTTCTCTTTTGTGTTAATGATCAGGAGGTAGATTTAAAGTGGCACTATAATTCTTCCTTGACCGATGAATGCTCCAGGATGGGATCGTTCAGCCCCTTTGCAAAGCCTCAGGTGCTACGCAGTGTAACCAATGTGAACACACGGTGGATAGATGCGTGCACAAAAGAATTCATTTCGTCGTCCTTTTTGGTTGCGTGATTAAAGACTTGTGCAGAACTGATTGAAACCTGAACTACAAAATGTCCCTGACAACAACATTTTGGCCAGCAACTGGCAAACACGAGAGCCGGCGCATGTAATCCTGCATTCAGGCAGCCCGAACTTCAAATACAGAATGGCTAACGAACGAGTAAAGATTGCAGCTCGTCTTAACATTATACACGATAATAAGAAATATGTGCACACATGACTTCTTAGCTACGGGCAGGATCAGATGCAAGCTGAATATACCGAGAATGACCACGGTCCCAAGCACTGCAGTGTGGGAACGTTTGCCTCCCCCAACACTGAGAGCAGTCCCTGCCCTTAAGGGACACCGATGATGCTGCAGAACTTTCCGTGCAAGGCTACGCTTCCCAGAATTACCCGGCACTGATTTCCTTCGACTCTTCCAAGGCACGACCCCGTGACAGGACGGTGTGTATACATTGCCAGAACGTCTTCGTGACCTTAGAAAAAATCTAAGGGTGCAAGAAGGAATCCCACCAAATGCTTGACTCGACTGAAGTTCACATAACCGAGGTTCCAACGTAAACTGGACCTCAAACCCCTTGGAGAGAGCAATCTAACACGAAATGAACTTAGTAGAAAACATCGAAGAGAGCAAACCAGGGGAAAGAGTGGCAAAACCCGAGCAGCATGCACGCCTTCCAAATAACGCTTCCAGAAAGCGACAATCTGTGCAGCCATCTGATGGCGAGCAATGGATAAGCTTTCTGCCAGAGCCCGTTAACAATATTCCCCTTGTTTGTCCAAAGGCTTCAAAGTCGTTGGGGCAAATTACTCAGAACGCAAACATGTTTGTGCTTTGCCAAACACAGTTAGGACGCTATATTCTAACAAAGTACGTGTCTTATTGCCAAACACAGTTAGGACGCTATATTCCAACAAAGTACGTGCCTTATCACATAAGATTCAAAGCCTTTGCGGAGGAACACGCGGCAGCGACTTTGTGAGTTCCCGTGCTCTTTTGTGCTTGGGCTGCAAATCTATCCCACCGGGCAGCAGCGAGGAAACCAAAACACGAAGGCATGGTTTTCAAGCGCGAAACTCATACCAAAGCCTGTCAGTCCAGAGAAGTCAGAGCCTGCTCTGTGTTACGCTGCCAGAACTGCTCTGAAGCCCACGACCTTGTGCCTCTTCACAGGGGAGCAGAACTGTATTTAAAGAACCTCCTGCAGGTAATTCGCTGAATCCACTTGTTTTCCCGTGCTTTAATAAACTCTTTACTCCTCAGCAGCGCAACAGACCTTTTGCGACACTAACTCTAAACCTTCATTCCTCACGTAACTAGAAAACCTTCAGAAACACTTTAAAGGGCCTGGTAAGAAAGAAAGGAGAGTTCTCTCGTATACCATACTGAAGCAGTGATGCTAGGATAGCAGCCTGCTTCAATCTTCCGCTTTCCACGGAGAAATACTAATCAGAAATGAAACATACGGGTTAACGTCAAACACTGTCTAACACACAGGAATTATTACAAAGATCATTGACCGATCACCAACCTAGCAAAATCTGCGATCAAACAGGGGAAGGAGACGTATTGAATACATTTTATCGGCTGGTCTTCATTGATGTAATTTGCTGACCATCATTTTCTCAAGCAAGGGCAAGAAAACCTGTAGGACTGTGTGGGCACTTCTTTGTCCGGAGTCTAAGCAGAGGCGTGAATGCTGACAGGAATACCTGCTTGATTTCTACTCGCTGAAGCACGTTGCTCTTGTGGACTTGTATCTTTTCCCCCTTGTTTTGCAGCCTGAAGGAAGTGCTTTCGGTGCACAGCAATATTTGTATTTGCCGACAGATACGGAAAAGTACTTGAATTATGCAATTACAGCTCTTCCCTACATTAAAACACTGCACGCATGGGCCGTTCAGCATAAACGAGGTACCTGCAGGCGATGACGGGAAGCCACAGCCTCAAACGCAGTTGCAGAACCCGGCCAACACAGAGAAGCACCGAGATCGACGTAGCTGTGCGAGCCCAACTTCACTTTGACTACCGCCGTGGGTTCTTATTAGCAGCAGTAATCTCTCGGGGTGAGGGGTTAAGACCCAGCCATGGCCACACAACTATCAAGTATATTACTCCTTCTTGTGCCCGAAACAGGTGTTTGGGGTTTTTTTTCTTTCAACAAAAGTAAAACCTTTTTGAGAGCTTCATGTTTTTATACCACTCGGCAGCAGCAAGCTCTGATGGGTACCTGTTTGCCCGAGGCGGTTCAGTCTAAACCTAAACCAAGTACCTGTCCCTCGATTAGCTCTACTTTGTGCGCCTTCACGCAGACGGGATACTAATTCTGCCTTAAGCCATCTTGCAGGATTTCACGAAGCTAGCTCCTTCAGAATTTGGAATAGGCAAGTAAGGCCTCAATCCCCTTCTCTAAGATAATCATCCGATCTTCTCTTTTGAACGCATCAGCAGGAGATCACTGCTGACTCGGAAAATCCCGCTCTCTCAAGTCTGTGTTACACATAGAAGGAAGAGAAGCAGTCCCCGCATGGCTTGCTGGACCGCTCCAGTGCCTTCCTCTGGAAAGCAGCATATGGTTACTCCCGTTGCCTTCGGAGAAACCTCGCGCTGCCCCTTTTCCTACGTGCTTCTCAAGTTCTCGCTTCCTTCCGATATCTTACAAATTTTATCTAACTTTCAAAGACAAAGCTCCCATAGTTGCATGTCACTTTGCCACGTTTCAGATGCAGAACACAGAAAAGATAGTACGCTCTCCGAGCGTAGCGCTTCTTTGGCCACTCAGTTTGAGCAGGGAAGCCCTGGGGACATATTTAAGTGCTTATCGAGAGAAAAAGTACTGCTAAACTCGTCCTTAGCTTGTATTATATTGGCTGAAAAAGAAGCGAGCATTGTGCTTTATAGTGTTCCCTGCCACCTGAGAGTACAACAAATTAAAAAAAAAAAAAAGAACCGGAGAAGAGGAACCAAGATCCACTTGAAGCAACTCCCCGTTTCGTGAGATACTGCATTAAATTTCCTCTTCCCTGTGAGACTTGGGCCTTCAGGAACTCAACCTATATAACCTTCCAGGACAAAAGCAAAATACGTTCTGTATTTGAGATATTTTAAATGACTACGACTCAGTAGTAGAATAATGGCTATCACTGTGATGAAGTGAAGAGTAGACGCAAATATTGCTACGAATTTTGACAAGTCCCCGTTTGTCAGCTTTCTGCTAAAGCAGCCATTTTTCTAAGTAAAATGTCTCACAGAATGGATAAGAACAACTATTGATAAACATTCGAATGTCCTCATAATACTTGCCTTAGTATTATCAATTGTACTGCAATAAGTACAATTATTTCCATTTTACATACACAGAAGGCAAACTTCAGCCAGGCTCGAACCTCAGCCTGAGGTCATGAGGGAGGTCACTGACTAAGTCCCCGATCCCGGGTCTTCATCGGGCAGGCTACAACTCCCACTTGAATTTGCATTTTATGCTCACAATAGGTAAAAATAACAGGAAAAATCAGTATTTATATGGCAGGCTAAACAACAGCCAAAAAAAGCCCCAGGTAAGTAGAAGTACATACATTATTCAACACTGCTCTAAACCAAAATCGTTTCGTGTAATAAAATCCTTGCAGACGCTAAAATTTCCCAGGCAAAATGACTAGCAAGCGAAAGAACTCGGCTCCTACGCAAGACTTCAGGCTGCATTCAAAGGGACAAATGCAACTCTTTTTTCATTACTGCAAAGATGACTCATTTACGGGAGGATATCAACCCCACGTCCACGGGAAGCAGCTGCCTGATTCAATAAATATTTGGCTATTCTTATCCACTCTCTACAAGCCTGCTCCAGCACCCACTGAAGTCCAGCCGAGCTTTGCCTTTGAATTGCAGCAGGACGGTTTGAGCCCTGGCCAGGAGGTCCTCTCTCTACCGCCGCTCCAGCTCCCTCTTGCACAAAAGGACCGGCAAGGACGACAGGGAGAGGCGGCAAACCCCACGGCGGTTCCGTCAGCCAGCTCCTCTACAACCCGCAGCCTCTTTGCTCGCCGCTCAGGCGTCCTCAGCCCTCCTGGAGGCCCTGGGGCCATCAACGTTTCTGTTTATGTGGGACGTTTCCAACACAGGCTTTTCTTAATTTTCTTTTTTTTTTTTTTCTTCCACATCACACGCGCCGTTTCTAAAAGCGTCTTTTAAACCAGCGAATTTTCCCCAGGGACTGAAGCTCCCCCATGAGCTAGATAGTACAACCTGAAGTCACACATTCCTCCCAGGGAAGAGCAGGTCGGTTCTAGCACATTGTGGGGGAAGCCTTCCATTTTCTAACGCGGGGTATTTTCTGTGGAAGAATAGGAGAAGATGCAAGAAAGCGAAGCTTTAATTAAAAATTAAGAGTGTGTTAGCCCGATGCCGAATAGTTAATTCTTAAGCACCTGGGGGGTGGGATTTTTCTTAGGCTTGAAGTGAAAATGTTGCAAACAGAAAACCAAAACTCCCTCTCCCTGACTCTGAAAGGAAAAGGGCCACAGCTTCAATTGCTGTGGAGTATGAGGACAGTATTTCACCTTTCATAATGCTGAATGCTCAAGGAGCTTTCTCCACATCTCTGCCAAGTCAAGTTCTCACTCTACGTCGCAGAAATTCTGTTTGTGGAAGGGCTAAACGACACCCTGACCTCCCTACTTAACACGATGCTATCGGGACAGAAGCCGTGCACAATTTCCTCATTGCTTGTTCGCAATGACTCAGATGCTTTTCCAGTATTTCTCAGCCGGACGCTGCGACAATTGCACGGCTCCTTTGAATATTCACCTCCATTTAAAAGGACTAGAAGTATTATTTAAAAAATAAGTAAAATTATTTCTATCTATTAGAATATACACCTGTCCCTCGCAGGATGGTTTCTGTAGAAATAAATACTCGGTGTCAAACAAAACCCACCAACGGCCAGTGAAACCTTGGCTCTTCTTCCCGGTTCGCCAGTGCCCACCACCTGCCGCTGCATTATCTTTGCACGGTGAACACGTATCTGGTTTTAGGTACACAAATATCCTCAGTAAAGCCACAGACGCCCTAAAGCAGCATGTGGGAAGTGAAGATTCTTCGGCTCATTCTCTGATCCTATTTCTCGCTGACAATAGGGGTCTGCCGCTGCCGCAAAACCCCCAGGACTTTAAGTACCTGCAAGTTTCTCTATTAATCTTAAGGAATTCAAGCTATAAGAGACTACAGCTTGAAGCTTTCCACCTCTTTCATTATTTTAGTCATTATCTTTAGAACGTTACTAAATTTATAAATAGTTTCAGAACACCAAAGCTCTCCTCAAGACAATAACAGGGCGATTTGAAGAGGGAAGGTCACAGAACAGAAGACTTACCTAAAGAACACTTTGGTCCTCAAGGTATATTTGCTCAACATTATTTTCCACCATAAATAATCTCTCTTTCTACCACAAAGCCATATCACGGAAATTGCACAAGTGTTCAAAAATTCCATGCGAAAATATAAAGCATTAAGACGGTTATGTAATATAAAGGGAATTATCTCCCGTTTGAAGTATGCTGGAAAAAAATACTCTATCTCTTGAAATCATTAGCAAATTTTTCAGAGGTTTCAGTGGATTAGGATTATACTCTCTGTTGTTACAAAGGCAAGCGTTCTGTCACAGCATTCCGTTACAGTTGCCTATCTGTAAACTATCCTTTTTCATCGCAGAAACCTTTTCCAGAAGGAGGCTGGTTCCTACCAGCGTTGTTTCCATGACATGAAGTTCGCATAGTAAAGTTGGTTTGACCAGCTACATTAGAAGAGGATCAAATCCCACTTCCTGTACTTCAGGCTCCTGGACCAATGGCTGTTAGCACATCTACGCATAGACTACAAAATCGTGATGGTTTATTGCTCAAAATAAAGGAACCTGCACTGCTAGATCCACCCAGGTTACTTCCGCCACAGCTAAACGGAGATAAACAGAACGCGGATGTCAGCCTTTTCTACTACCTACGCGTTCATAAACTGAAGGAAGACCTTGGTTCCTCCTAAGCTGCATGAGAGAATTTGCTTTCCTCCC
>JANHGA010010544.1:98665-118537 GCA_027560355.1 Halcyon chelicuti
CCTCCCTCCCTCCCTCCCTCCCTTCTAACGAAGTTACCAAGCACTGCCAAGAGCAAATAATGCGTTACAGTTTACGTCAGAGCACCATAGCAGCAGTTAAAACCAAATCCTCGGTGGAACTCGGAGCTCCACGGCAGCCCACAGCCCTGCATCAGTTGTTGCGGCACCTCCCCTCTGCCACTCCCCGCGTCCTCTTATCTGCACTCCTTCCGTAACCGCCTCGCCATCGCGGTACCCGGAGGATAAGCAAACGCTAAAGCCACCGGGACAGGGGCTAGGCTTCCGGAGAGTACGGGGAAGATGGCCGAGCACGTACTTCCCGCAGCCGGGGAGAGCCGATGCTGCAATGCAGAGCTGCTAGCTCTGTGCACGGCTATTCATTCATTATTGCTGATTTCCCTTGTTTGGGAAACCTTTCGCCAGGCTGAGGCCACGCGCTACTTCAGGAAAAACAGCTCTATTAAAGCACAGATCGCCAGTGCCTGCATCTGAGGAAGGAGAAGTTAGCAGATAAATTACGAGCAAGGAAGCGACTGGGTGGTTTATCTGCCTTTCAGCCAATGCTGCGGGCTTTGTGTCGTTCCCGTGATAACCGAGAAAAAGATACAAAATACAGCTCGGGGAATTTTTCAGCACCCGAAAACGAACGCTGCTGCAGCGGGCGTTGGCTGCAGGCGCCGCTCGGCGAGCGCAGTCGGGCCCAGCAGCAGAGCCAGCGTGGGAGCGGTGCCGGCGGGCGAAGGCCGCCTGCTTCACGGAACACACGGCAGCACCATTTAGAATCCCGCACGTATTTCAGCTAGTTGCTATGGAGTCTCCGTGCATTTCTGCAGGAAAAAAATCCCTGCTATGCATCGGTCGCTGTTGCCGCTGACCAGTCAAGACAACGACTTCCTTACTTTTTGCTACGTCTAATTCCATTTTTTTGTCTCCGGCAAATGCCATTTCGCAAAGTGATTCCACAACCGTTAAAGCCGAGGCTGCTTCGCACACAGCAGCTTGGCCGGTTAATTTAAGGCTCACGTCCGCGTTTTACATTTTCCCGAACCTCTCCTGCCAAGTCACGTCACTCTGCCGAAACACTTTCGAAATGCATCTCTCCGGACGCAGTTTTTCCCACGAGCAAAAGAAACAGGCGCCTCTTGGGAAATGACTATTTTTCCTTTCGCTGCTCCATTAAGATTTCTGTGCTTTTTTCGTCTGGTGCAAGACTGTAAGTTTTACGAGGAGACGGATCAAGAGCCTTAGTTCAATGGCCTCTTTCCAGCAGCGACTGGACAGAGCTAATATTAGATCTGTGGAGCCCCCGCGCAAAGGCTAAACCAGAGATAACTTACACTGCTGCCTGGCTTAGCTAGGTGGAATTGGCCCGCCTGGCCTGGACACGTGGGCGACCCCAACGACTCCTTTTCCCCCCAGCAGCTCCAACGGCCAACTTCACAACCATCAGCAAAAATGGAAAGTACCCCCTGAGCAAAACTATTCTCTGTTCGCCGATGGGGGCCCGAAGTTCTGCTGCTTGGTACATCTTAGTTACCACCTCTTACTGCGACGGTACCAACGGTACTAGCCGTGTGATGCGTGTCATTTCCTCCCTCTCTGCTGCGCTGGTGCCTTTAAAAAAAAAGGTGAAGCAGGGGAGTAAGGAGGCTCAACCAACAAGGTCCTGACTGAATCACGGCCTCAGCGGGGAGGCACTAACCAGCTTTTATGCGTTCGGGTCTCCTGGTGCTCTGTCAGCTTCACTGGTTTTGAGCGGTGATGTGTCTTTGTTAGACATCTTGACATAGCATACGGCAGAAATGGTAAATAATTGAAAATAAGTTTAAATTATTAAACCTAAAACATCCTAGAAAGGTTCGTAATTATGGCTCTACAGGCTGAAATACTTTTCTACCAGCCTGGGGAAATAAGAGCTACAGCCATTTTGGGTGAGCGCTGCTTCTCAACACTGGCTTTCGTTCACACACAGAAATGAAGAGAATGAAGATCTAATTTACCAGGGAGAAAGAAATCCACACGCTTCCTCAGGTCACGCACAATAATAGCATCCCATTAATATTTTCTAAACGTGAAACCCCCCGAGTTTGTCGTTACCTGATCGAACCATATCTTTTGTAGACAATTCGTCTCAATGGACTGTTCCAGTGCCCATGCAAACAAGGTCACTTCTTCGTTCCAGCCTTACTTCCCTCGTCCTTTCTCTTTCTGGTCCCTCTTATTTCCTCTGGATCAGAAAGGAAACGGAGTCCGCCACACAATCCCCGAGGGCTAGAGTGGGAATTTTGCTAGAGGATGAGCAGCTGACCTTAAATAGAAGGGTTCCCAAAGGCGTACGCTAAAACCTATCGAGGCTCAGCTCCCTAAAACTCTCTCTTTCCAAAGCCCTTAGGAGCTAATAAACACACTGTATTTTGAAGAGGTTCACATGCTCAGTTCTTCATTAGCAGCAGCAAATAGATGGCTAATTACAGACTTCTTCATTTCAGCCTTGGTTTTCAGTCACTCGTAAAAGGGTGGGCAGCAATTCGTCGCTATTGATCCTTACGTGGCAGGCCTACAGGACCGAGCTCGGGCTAACATGGTTTTGAAGCAACCCCTGAAAAGCTATCAGCAAAACGCTAAACCTATTTACAAGATAGGGAACTTTTATAAGCAAGTACCGAGAGAAAACCCTTCAACAGTGCCAACGCGTTCAAGGCACTGTACGAGGCGCTAATGCTGGGAACCGGCTGAAACTCACTTCATTATATGATATGTCAGGTTTCAGTAGTTCATATTGTATGCTCTAACACTGTAGAGAATTGTGGAACAGAGTGGCGTATCTATTCCTACTTACAACGGGACGACTCCACAGACTGGTGTCCACAAAAGGAATTGCTTGGGATCGGTGCAGAGAACGGGAATCAGTTTTTAAAGAAAACCGCAACGAGTAACACCTACATTCTCTCAACGAGCAACGCACAAGGTATTTCGTGAGCATCGAAAGTCACGCCAGTGAAGTACGGAAAACCGCTTTACTATCCACTGTAGGACTTTGCTAAAATTCTAAGGAAGAAAAAACCACTAAGTTTGGATAAAATCGGTGACAAGCTCACAAAGGTGCAGAAAAAAAAAACAATCTAAAAATTAGAAGTCGCTTCAAGAACTTACACAGCCTTTTGTTAGGACAGGAATAGATCAAAGGATTTTCATCACACCTGAAAAATACTACAGGACTGATGGGGTTGACGTACAACTGACAACTCTCGCTGACATCGGGGAATCTTTTCCTAAATAAAGGCAAGTGCAGGTCTCTAATCTGCAATGTGCTCTAGACCTTGACTGGAAACGAATATCTAAAGGAGAAAGTCTTCTGCTACCTTGGTCAACAAACCCCTGAGTTACTGAGAGCAGGTTTGTGTGTTGTTTAGCTCTATTCTTCACAGTATCTTCAGCGTGACACTGCCTGACTAACGAAGATCACTTCCTAAATCTGTATATTCCTACACTTTGTATTTTCTTATCTTCCTTCCTGTATTTCTGGGCACATTCAGCGCAGGACTTGAAGGGGTGACTGCCGGGCACCTCACTAACCCCCAATGTACCCAATAACTCGCTTTTAAGGCAGTAGCACTAACGTAGCTTTAAAACGGCTTTCAAGTCCCCAGACAGGAGCTAAGTCGCAGGCAGAATCCCAAACTGTACATCGAGTGCTTCTTACCCTCTTCACTACGTTGACTAAATTCAAACAGACACTCGACCCAGAAATAAATATTCAGAAAAGCACGCGTGTTCACACTGAGAGACAGCACTAGCGTGCGCGTTGGCGAAGAAAAGGCTGACAAACAGTTTGCGCCCCGGGGCAGATGGAGCCCGTGAGGCTTCCCTCGTTCCCGATCCCCAGAAACAGGCTGAAGTCGGGCCGCGGGTCTTTGCTGGGGAGGGCAGCATCTGAGGGCAAGAACCGTTGCCCGAGTGGCAATAATCCCGCTACACCGCGCAAGGCCGTGCTCACAGCTTCCACACTCTGCCTGGGCTATGTGTTGGCAAATCTAGGCACCGGGGCGTGGCTCCAGAGCTGGCCATCAAAGTTTGAGCTCTCGATGCTCATATGCCACCATTGCTTCGGGTGCCAAACTTTCCCCAGGAGTTCAATGGAATAGCCTGAGGGGCTAAACGACAGAAGCCAGCTTCCTAAAAGCTTGACGTGTGACAGTTTAACATCTGATATCTGTATTTACTTTTCCAGCTCTTGACCTCCATTTGTAAAACGTTCCTTTAAACGCTGCTTTTTAATCACTTAACGCAACACCGCCCAAACAACACAATAATTCTTCCAGCGGTGTAGAAAACGCCACCAATTTGAAGGACACGGCAAGACATTGTACGAGAAGGTAAGTAAAGCTAAACAAAAAGCCACGACGGTTTCTCAGGGGTAAACTCTCCTCCTGTGTGTAAATGCTCTCTCAGTTTTTTTAATCCTTCATCGCTCCTGATAAATAGGATTCACACTTGCTAAATTTGTAGCGACCGGGGACGACGGAGTCGCCATTGGCAGGTGCTGGCATTTCTCCTCTCCCTTGCCTGCTCTTTTTAACGTTCAGGAAAAGTGCTTTTTACGGGAATAGACGGAGTAAGAGACGACAACTTTGTCATTTTGGACACTTCCAGAAGTTTATAGGAACAATCACATCATGAGCCAATCCAGCCATAAAATCCATAGCGTACAGCATCGCACTGGATTGCACCGAGCAAGCTTTACAGCGCAGCAGGACTGGGCACGCCGGGAACACCTTTTCCTCCTCTGTGTACGGGATCCAACACAGTGGAGCTGTCAGCCCGACGGTGTTGTCTCCATCGGGGAAGGAAGGTGGGAGGAAGAAGTGGAGAGATCCATACACATGTTTGTATAGCTCCGTCCTCGCGCGGCTAGGTGAGAACTCTAGCTCCAGCCACCAGCAAGGAGCGGTGCCAAGCGGGAGAGGCTCCGGAGGCCCCAGTAAGTCAGATGTCCCCCGGCCCAAGAATGCTTCTCTTCACTAAGTACACAAGAAGCAATCGTCCTCACTTCCCTTATTTCATTATAAGCATCTACTGACTTACCCCATAATCCTGCCTATTAAGGCAATATTTTCTCCACTATTCCAGGTCTGGATTAATTCAATTTAAAGCTGCGAAGAGGACTCTTTAGCCAAGACACCAAAACCGCACTCAGGTAAACAATCTGTCTTTTGTAACACTGTCTACGTATGATTTATTGAGACCAAATAAATCCTGCCTTCCGAAAATTACCACGGAAATCAAACGTTAAAACCACGCATAAATCACGGTACGGTTAGACAACCATACAAAGGTGAGCAAATTTAAACCTGTACCGGAGATTGCTCCTCTCCCATCAGAACTAACAGAACTGGCGATCATCAGTCTTTATTACGACCCCCGAACTGCTTTATTTCAGAAGATCGTGCATTTGTTCCCAGTTTAATTACGGCAAGCGGTGCGAACGGCTCAAAGAAGACTAAAGAAACCACGACACGTGGCACTACGGCAACGTTCTGTATCTGCAGAAAGGTGAGCGGAGCTTCATCGGCCGTCACTTGAGAGCCCAGCTGCTTTATCTCCTTCCCACAGTGAAACCCACAGTGAACTTCGTAGCCGGCTCTCCCGAGAAGGACGCAGGGGACGGGGCGCGCGTGCCGAAGGCAGCGGGAGCGCCTGCACGGCCGCGCATTTTCGCGCTCCAGCGGTGGTCAGTCACACGCACCACGCCCATCAGACAGGACACCTAGAAACTGAAGCAGCGAATGCCAACCCATTACGAAATGCGAGCTCAGCCAAAGCAGCACCAGTTTACAAGGAAGCCAAGAGCGGAGTATCATTTTTGGACGAGAACTATCTACATAACGAAGATGGAAATTTGAGGTGCCAGGGTTAAATGCTCAAAGGGCACCGGGAATAGGCACCACCTACGCAACCCTCAGTTACGAAACTCCAGAAAGAGGATTTTTTTCCATTGCTGAAGAGGCATTTGAAACATCTAGAAATGCTAGTGAATCACAAAGACATTTGCCAAGGCAACGAACACAACACTGAACAGACGAGACGTGTTCGGTGCTAAAGCAAAACCAGCAGGTTAAAGCTGCAATAAACCTCGAAAGCGCAGAGGTTAAACAGTGAGAGCTTTTTTCTCTTCCTTAGCCCAGTACAAACCCTATGCTCACAGTGAGAGCTTTTTTCTCTTCCTTAGCCCAGTACAAACCCTATGCTCACCCTGCGGCACGTTCACCCCGGGTGAGGTACCGTTTGGCATCCCTGAACCAAAGGAGGAGTGACCAAGAGTGAAGAACTACAGCTCCACATTACTTTCCCCTCGGGACACCTTTTTCTAGCACGCCCGAGCCCTCGTTAATTCCCCCCTGTCCTTCCTTTCTCATCGAAGCTTCGGCCCTTTCTAAAGGGACGACCTTTGTGGCTACCAGCCTCGGCGCAGAGCCCGCGTGCCAGACGACAAACACCCACTTCCCCTGCCGAAGCTACGCTTGAATTTCAGATGGGCTTTTCCACCCAGTTCCGAGACAAATGGGACGGCATTTTCTCCGCGAATTTTGCACCGCGAGATTTCTTTCTTTATGCCAATGGAGACGGCGATATGAAAAAAGGCCTGCTGTTGGAGGAAGGCAAAGAAAACTCAGTGCCTGTCTTCTGCGGCCACGCGATGGAAGCCATCTACTGAGCGCGGACCCTTCCCCACAGACACCTGAATTCTGCTGACGGCAGCAGCTCGCTCTTTCTCCCTCCATCCTTGTCTTTCTGCAGATGCTGCCTAGCAGCCGCCGCTCTCTGTGAGCTTTCACAGCGCTTCGGGTGTCAAGTGAAGGACAAAATCCACTCGAGTGCAACTGTTTCCCAATCGCTTTCAGTGAGCAGCGGGGGATATTCCAGATTCTGTGGGACACTTCCCGCTAAGTGATGCTGCGGGATGCTGAACTCAGGAGGCTGGCCTTCAAGAAAGCTACAAAAGTTTCAAAAACTTTTTTTGAACTGTGCAGTTAGATACTAACTGACACCACGTTTTCATCTGTTCTTTGCCCATTTCTTCCGGACGGGATACTGTCAAGGGAGCCTAACCCGCTCACTGCCAGTAGAGCCCAGAGGCCCAACTCTGCCAGTGCTGGCAGCAGGGCAACAGGCACCAGCTTACCATATTTGTACACTCAAAAATCAGTTTTATTGGGCAGAAAACATCAAGTTTGGAGAACAGTTTTTGTGGTTCCTCTTTTTCTTTTTCTGGGGGTTTTCGAGAATCTTTTGCACGCCTGCCACACCCAAAGACAGGAAACTCTATCTGCTTTGAAAAGGGCTTGAGGCAGAGCGTGTGTTACATGCTGCCAGGGGCTAGGATTCCTCGGCTGTAATTCTGGCCTTGCTGCTGACTCAGCGAGACAGTGGCCATCATGTATTTCCTCCCGCTGCCAAGGCCGAGCCACATTCAGCTAGCTCAAAAGACCCCCAGAGGCAAGCGGAGCTGGGCCTTCCATATCCTGAAGTTAGGTATCATGGAATTAGTCACGGCTAAACTTCTATAAAATCTACACATTTTAAGCCGCTCACCTCCTGTGTTAGCACCTGGCTTTTCACGTTCCCGACTGGGGCGTCCGCGCACCTCTTCAGACCACGGGGGTTCTTTGTTTACATAGATGCCCTTAATTGGCGCGTGTTTTCCGAGGGTGCAGGGAGACTGCCTGTGTAAACGGGAGCGCTGCCCCTCTGGAGGCAAGATCAGCAGAGCTGACCCCTGTCACCTAGCTGTAAAAAAGCCCTCAAGTCAGTCGCAGAGAGAATGCAGGAGAGGGTCTTGAAATTTGTCTTCAGTCTGAAGACACCTTTTCTCCAGTTTGGGGAATCTTGGGGTGTGGAATAATTTGTAGTTCTTTCAAGATTACCAGACTGTCTAAGGACTGCAAAGACAGCCTCTGCGCGAGAACGCTGCTGACGCTGGCCCTTTTCCCAGCTCTGCTCGTGACCACGAGCTGTTGTTGTCCAGAGCCGTGTCAAGCAGCAGGCACGATGACATTTCAGAACATTCTGGTTCGTTCAACATGCCCAAGAAGCACAGAAGCTGCAGCCATGGCTTGTAGTGCTGCTGCCAAGACGGATGACGACCACGCTGCAAAACATCGTTAAGCAAAATACGCCCGAGAAGAGGCAAAGCCACCTAGATCCCACACCCTGCAGCATCCTGGGAAGCTGGGAGAAGCGTGGGACGGCACTAACAGGTGCCCAACGTGCAGGCAGAGCGGAAGGAACGGCTAAAGTCACGGCCCTTCCTTATTCTCTTTTGCGCTAGCAGGATGTTCCAGGGTCAGAGGAGAAGCTTCCATCCCAAGGCCAACTGAGCGCTTTGCGCATACAGCAGCTATGGGTATACACCATACAGCCGAAGGAGGCCTTGAAAAGACAGTCTGCGATACCTTACGTAAACACGTTCCCCCTCACGCTATCGTTCAACAAAAACGATACAGACAAAACGGATCTCTGCTTTACTGAACGTCACCGAAAGTCGCCGCAATGCGATCGCTTTTCATAAATCACAAAGCTGGGACCTTATTCCCCACAGGGAGAAAGCGTTCAAGTGCCGAGGGCAATCGAACAATTCATTTACATCGCGTCTCTCATGGGCCTGCACATACAATTTGTTCATAGCCTCCATTTTCCAAGGAAGTCGACAAAACCAGAGGGCTCTGCTCCTATTAGAAGACAGCCACGTTTTGCAGTAGAACACGGCGTTCTTCTTCAGCAGTTTAGGTGACATATACACATATATGAATCTGTGAGAGACGAAGATACGGCTCACGTGAACTGATAAGTACAAAGACGTTTGGAGAAGGTACGCTATGTATGTTGTGCATCTGAGTGTGCGTATACGTATCCAGGTATCCAATCTGCTCCACCTTCTGCATTCTGCACAGTATGAGCATGTACGCACAGGAACAGCAACAGACTTGGGCTCGTGCTGCCGCGTCTCTCGTGCCGAAGGAGCGAGGAGGAGGCTGCCCAGCCTAACCCACGCCCGGGCCGTCTGAAGGCGAGTTTAGGGTGCAGCCAAGCCCTTGTTTATGTAACAGCACGGTACAGCCGCAGTACAAGGGAGACAGGAGCGAGGGCCACCGCCGAATGTTAACAAAGAAGAAACGTAAACAGCACTAAGGCAGTCTCCGTATTTCCCAAGCAAAGACTACGGGTGCTTCCAGGAGCTGAAAATCTGTTTAGGAGCCTGCATTGCCACACATTCTTTACTAACAGGAATGCGGCCTGAGCCCGTCTGCTTGCAGGCAGGGATGCGCAGCACCCTGGGAAAAGAGAGAGCAGAAGGGGCACTATCAATTCCACCCTGCTTTCAAAAAAATAGGAGAAAGCGTTCCAAAAAGGAAATGCACTGATGGAATAGGGTATCTGAAAATCAGGGAAAACACCGCACTCCGTGGGGAAGGAACTGAGGTGGGTGCTGGGCAAACACGAAAAGAAGACCCTCCGGCAAGGACATCCACACGGGAAATAGTGTATTTTCAAAAGGCTGTTTTGCAGAAAATTCCATAATCGAAAACGTAATCGCAAACACCACCTTATGCTGCAGTGTCCCATTTAGGGGATTAGGAGAGTAATCGCAATCTGCCCCAAGCAGCTCTGCCCCAGCGTCCAGACACTGCGTACATTAGAAATTACATCCCTGTGTCGATACAGAGAATTCTAATGCACCCGAATGAGCTCTGCAAAGTGAGCCTTTTAAAAGTCAGCGAGGTCGTACCCAAAGGTCTCAAAGGAACCAAACAGTCTCGGTGATTTTATTTAAGTCGTGCAGTTCAGAATACGAAAATCCCTAAGATCGAATGTGAAAGGAATTCAGCGTTTCCCAGGTTTGCCGAGGGAGCGGATGGCTTCTGAATCCCAGCGATTCGCCAAAAAGGATCTGTAAATTCAAATATTACACTGCTGGATTCCGGCCTCGTATTTTTATACGAGAGATCTGTGTTTACGTGCAATGTAGCAGAGAAAGGAAATAAAAAGGAGAGACTATGTCCCTTGATATTATCCCCTCCAGAAGAAATTCATAAAGAACAGATCAAAACACGGTGTCAGTGAAAGAGTTAATGCACACCACAGTCTAGAGATTCTGGAGATGGGAGGAAAGAAACAGCGAGGAGGAGGCATTAACACAGACACTCCCAGTGCAATACAGTCCTAAGCTCAACAGAAGCATCGGGGAGGTTAACATTTTCTCCGCTGCTGTCTATTATTTGTGTGACTAGAGAGCGATCTGGCAAATAAATTGTCTCTATTGATTTTTTTGATTTTTTTTTTCCCCGAGGCAATCGGAGATGTTATCGCCCGTTTCTAATACAGGAGGAAAACAACACTTAATTATAAATCAGGACAAACCCCCCCCCCCCCCCAAATCTGAATCGCCTAAATAGATAGGTCTGAAGAGAACCAAAGAGTGCCACCAGCAACAGCCGCAGAAAGGCAACCGATTGCAGAGTCGTGTTTCAGGCCCTAGCTGGAAAAAGGCACCTGCAGTGTGCGGCGTCGGCACACCGAGCCCCGGCTGCCACCCCGGAGCCGCTACCGACACCTCCCCGCTGAGCGGCTCGGCCGATACGCCCAGCACCACACGACGGGTCTTACACGCAGCCTTCGGCACCGCTGCTGATGGGGGAACTGGGACTACGAATAGGAAATGGGGAGAAAACGCTGTCGTGAAATACCGAAATGCACCTTCACGCTGCACAGCACAAACACAGCCGCCTTCCTCGCCGGCAGCTTCTTGAACGCCTGGCTGCTGAGCAACGACAGCCATCTCTAGCCCCTCTGGGGTCGAAGGCAAGGTGGCACTGCTGCCGTGCCCAGGGCCACCTTCACCCGCACGGCCGCCGGGCAGCTGCGGACTGCCAGGACCGGTAGCACTGTAACCCCACCGCAGCCGGGCTCCGTCCCCAGCGGGGCTCAGAGCGGGCGGGAAGGGAGGCAAACGGCAAGGAGGATGGGAAAGGTTAGGCAGACGGAGGGGAGCGCATTACACGCGGCAACGAACCCCTGTCAAGTGCTGCACAGGGAGAGGAGGGGCAGGGGGAGAAAGAGAGAAGGGGGCTGCTTTTCCCCTCATACCTTGCGTTTCCGATCTGCCCTGGAGATTTTCCGCTGCCTTTTTCTTTCCTTCTCAAGGTTTCTCTCCCTCTCTTCGAGTTCAGACTCTCGAACTTTTTTAATGGAAGCGGCTGCATGAGCCATTTTGGAGAGGAGAACACCAGCTCCGAGGAAGCCGTTTCCACCACACGAGGCTATCCAGGTGATTTATTTTTTCCGCAAGGGCATTGGCTGTGAGCCAGAACTTCAGGGTATGATCCACTCTTCCTCCTCTGGCACTCCAGGAAAGGTCACAGCTCTGCTCCGGTCTCTGCAGCACCCCTAACTCAGAAGCACAGGAGCCAGGTCCACACGCAATGTGTGCAAGTGCTCGCAGCCACACACGGGCAGCCGGAGAGCAGCCGGCAAATATCTGCTAGCAGGCTGAAACTGCTTCCGCTGGGCTGTGGCCGCCAGCGAAGACAAGCTGCAGACTTAGCCGGGGAGTAAAAAAAGAAAGAAAGAAAAAAAAAAAAAAGCTACATCGGCCTTTAAACACCCATCGCCGAATTGGAAAGGTCTTCTGGGATTCTTCCAGAGAGGCTGCGTCTTCTGCCTGGGAGGAAGGCTCCACTTCAGCATCAGCACCGGCTGGGGGGGGAGGCAGTTCCCTTCGGCTTCTCACATCGCCTTCATGCAGGGTGAGAAGAAAATGGTGCAGTCTGACTTACTGACTTGCTGCTGCTGCGACCGTCTGTGCTGGAAGCCCAGCGTACGCTTTCCTGCTCTCCTCCTCCTCCTCCTCCTCCTCCTCCCGACCTTCCCTTACCACCGAGGCCGTCGATAGGAAGCCAGGAGCAGAAGCTGCCCGGCTCAGAGAGAGCAGGTTCAGCCTGCTCACCTGCAGGCAGCAGGGAGAGCCGCCTGGAAACAGCTTTGCAATATTCGAGTCCTCATTGTGCCTTTATGCAGCCACGTGAGGCTGCATCAGGAGAGCTGCATTAAGCAGCGAAGCGAGCGCAGCGAGGAGGGGGACGCTGCTCGGGGAAGCACACAGCGTAATCTGGGCTCAGCCTGCCCCGCTCAGCTCGACTCCGGGGAGGTAAAAATAATACCACCGAGCGTGCCGCTCATTATTATTCAAGGCCAAAAAGCTGCTTTCAGATGCTTCCTAAGACGCCTTAGGAAGCCCTGTGCTGAAAATGGAGAATTCTGACAGCTGTGGATCAGAGACCAAAAGAGACGCAGACAACCTGCTGTTAATTAGTGTCACCCTTCTCCTCCCCCGCCCCCCAATATCATTTAGGTTTGGGACATTAACGACAGCATTCCTACCAGAGACAGATGGGTCTGCCGTTCCCTCACTGCTTATCGCCCTGCTAAAACCACCACGGCAAAGCCCTACTCCCGCCTCCCTGGGTAACTGTTCTCACTATTCGTGTCAAGCGTTAATTCACCAGTACAGGACACGCGTAGACAGAAAGAGCCTTTGCCTTAGTTCCCGGCAGGAGAAGCCGATCGTATTTCAACTCCCTCCCACACCACAGGTCCGGCCCGCTCCAGACAGGTCCTCGGGGAGAGGGGGACTGCGACGCTCTGATGCAGCGGAGACGTTTGCATCCCTGGCCTAGCCACCCCAGAGAAGCTAGGGAGGTGGGAGCTCCCTGACGGCTGGGCTAAGAATCAAAGAAACAGCTCTCTTAGCCAGGTTTGCCTCTGCGGTATATTCCTCGGCTTCGGACCGCGTGGCCACTAAACTCGAGCACCGTGAATTTCACTGTAACACAGCACCCCCAAATCAGTAACAGATGTCCTGTTGAGCTCTCCGTGTGGCAACAGCTCCTAGACCACACCTAATCCCAACTGCACGTTATTTTTGGACCCACAGGATCTGTTTCCAGTTCACATGGACACAAACCGGTTATTATGACCGTTGTTGACGGTTTGTGTTTTTACTAGAAGGTTCCACTTACCAGAATTTCACAAAGACCAAACTTCCACAACGTACCTGTACAGAAAAACGACGAAGCACTATAAAGGCCTCTTTAAAACAGGCTTCTATTTTGTGTCTGAGTCAGCGACCTGTGCATTCAATCCAAAGTGTACTTCTCTGGTGGAAGAAGACATCAGAAGCAGGGCGGAGAGTGCCAGCCAACCCTTTTTCTGGCTCCTCCGTACACACAGACTGATTTTCTCACAGTTGTTCCCATTTGTGAGAAACTAGGCTACGACAAACCTAATGGCTAAAGCACGAGCAGTAGCTGCAGCAACAGCCACCAGCAAAGTGAGACAGGTGGAGGCAGCCAAAGGGATAAAATCGGGGAGAAAACCAGATTCTTTGATAGGACCCGAGCTTGTATGACCCTCGCGGGCAGCGCCACTTGTAAACCAGAAGGGAAGAGCTGGGAATCTGGAACTCTACCTACCCGACACAGTGGGAAAGCATTCGTCTTCCCAACCTTTTTGTGGGATCTTAAGCAGGATATTTGAAAACAAGACCAGATCACAGGCCAAAATAAGACCAAATCACAGTATCATAATACTTAAAAATCCTGGTCTCAGGATTTCCCTAAATCGTGGTTCAGTGTTTCCTTAAGCCACTCACAACGCGCTTCAGTCCTGACAGGTAACGCACACAACAGGGTTAGACGCACAAGAGGCTTTAGAGGAGTCAGGGTTATTAAACAATTTGGTCTCGTTTTGATGATTAACGTGTGCGGGCTCGTCATCTCCGTCTCAAGTAACTGCTCTTGCGGAAAACTCACGAGTTAATAAAGACTCGATGTACTTTGTAATCCATGCTACACAAGAGAAAAAGTCCAGCTGCTTGATCTGAACAACGGGTGCACACCAAGCCAAAAACAGACGGCAAATTTTCTTCGTAAGATCACCGGCAAAGAAGGACTTCAGTTTTACGAGTTCCCCGTTACGTCCCGCAAGCATTTTTGCCCAACTTCAAAGAGACAGAAAACTATTTCATCACCATGTGACCAAAAAAAAAAAACCCAACAAAAAAAGCGCGTCGCTTTCAATAGATTATTTTGGAAGGAACGTATCCAATCTGGGGAGAAGAACATCAAGTATGTTTCACTTAATACTTGACACAGCTAATGTCCCTGCAGGGAAGAAGTGTTCTGGTTTGAGATAGAAAGATTTTCCTAATAGAAGTAGAAAATGGCTTGTCATTGCCCTGCCTACACAGACCTTCACAAAAAGAAACCCTTCTGCAGACCTCAGCCTGAAAATAAATTGTTCAAGGCCTGTGCAGGAAAAATGGAGACCGAGCAATTTCCCCTAAACATAGCAAATGTCTCGTGAAGCTGCAGCAGGAGAAAAACAGACTATGGAGTGAAACTGCCACAAACAGTATGTAGGAGGAGAGTGGGAGAGTGGGCAGGTGCACGAGAACATAAAAAGAACACGGAACCAGAAAAAGGGCGGGTTTTCTCGAAAAAGCATTTGCCATCATCAGCTCTGGATGTGGAAACACGTAACTCGTGAGACTCACCGAATTCCCGTTCAGGATAACAAAGCTTCTTTCTGCAGCTTCAACCTGCACCGTGTCCCGCGGGAGTTGTGAAGAGGCTCCGAGCGACGAGCCTCACCGTGAGGTGTGCGGGCGCTCCCATCTTCCCGGTTTACAAACTGGCACAAATCATCAACTTCCTGACCCGATCTCCTCAATTCCCCGTCTCCAGCTTTGCTCGGTTTAACCTGACCCCCCGGCTGAGACAAGAAGCTCCCGCACTGCAGTGGTTTATCAGCCATAGCTGTGATCGGCACTCGGTTTGAACTGCCAGCTTTCAGGTGGAGAGCCACGATTTGCTGAGCAAAGCAGCATTTTCTGTCTATAGAAACCTACGGGATGAAAATCAACAGCAATTGAGTACAAGAGGAAAGGATGTAAACAAGTGATTATCTCCCTTGAAGCATATCCACTAACAGGGGCCATCTCATAAAGATGAGGTTCTCTCCACATAAATCACGTGGGCAGTGCAAAACTGAAGTGAAAACCAAGCCTGGACATAATGCCAAAAACGTGTGACTCAAATCTATTCTCATCGTTTCCCAGAGTTAAAAGAACAGGGGGGAGGCAGTGATGGGGTGGGAAAAGCCTTCCATGCCTGAAAGCCAGAACGGAGACTGTTCTTTCCCGTGCTAAGCTGCTGGCACAGTCAGGAAACAGGCTGGAAATCCAAAGCGGTTTCAAACAGCTGAGACTGGGAAAGGGCTGTCCCGGGCGATAGTTTGGTAGGGCCGAGAGCCGGGCGATTCAGCTTCTTATCCGGCGTTGCGGAAGAGCCTTCTGGAGAAGGCAGAGAGCAATTCTGTAGGGGAAGGAGGTTGCCTGCAGAAGGAGCTCGCCTCTGCCCACAGGCGTGGATGTCGACCTGCCCTCTCCGGCAGGCTAACGGCAGAGGCAGGCGTCCTCGTCCCTCCGGTCAGGAAACCTTTCTCTAACACCTGTGACATGAGGACGGAGATGACGGACTGGTTTTGATAGGGACAGAAACATCTGGAGTGCCAGAGCAGCCCTAGGATGTACTGTTTCAAACACGTCGGATGGGTTGCGAGTATGAGCATATTCAGCCATTTCAATATCTACAGAATTGCGTATTGCTAGGGAAAACAAAAAGACAAAAGGCAAACTACTCTTTCCTGCAGAAAGGAAAAGCACAAAGCTAACTGTAGATGCGTACTCTACCTTGACAAATTGCCTCCTGTCTCGCTTGTTGTTTAATCCACGCTCTTTATTACTCACGCACGGTAGCAATTGCCCTAATTTTAAAGGTACAATCACCCTGGAAAGGGAGCGAGCAATTAATCTTAAGGTTTCCTGAAAGAAAAAATAATAAGGTCCAAAAGAAATGCCCTACACTCTCTCATCTTCCTGAACATGTGAACACAGCGTGTTCCAGAAAGCTCTAGGCTGGAAGTTAGTGTCACTGAACTGGAACTGAAAAGATAACACATCTAAGTATGTTCTGGCTTTTTTCCGTCTCTTGATTACATCTGTCTGTATTAACTGAAGAGAGGCCACTCAGAGGAAGAAACTGAAAAGGGCAAGTTACGACCCACATGTTAATAGACATCAATCAGACCAGCCTTGTTGTCTCTCCTCCTCTTCTGTTCTGCTGCCTGGGTAGGATGCACAGCACTGACACTTCCAGTGCTTTCCAGGTGACACGGCAATGCTTGCAGTGCCAGACTCTCCCTTGCACGGGGGTGTCTGGCTTGAACCTGTGCAGCTCAACACTGACGAGCTTTACACGTCAATAAGAATTACGCCAGAAAAAAGAGAATGTTTAGCTACCTTCATCTTGAAAGTTACTGAGAATACTCGTCCGGTCTTATAAAATTCATTTTTCCTATATTACAGATGAAGAAACTGAGATAGCAGAGTTCCATGTCTGCTCCTAAGAACAGAAGAGCAATCGCTGCGGGACAAGAGCAAAGTCACCTGTCTCCAACCACTCCCAAAACTCAGACAGCTAGCAAAGCGCAGAAGAGGGCCAACGCAGATGGTGTTCTCAAGCACTCTCCCAGCTTCCGCCCCTTCAGACTGGTGGCCCTCAGAGACTTCCATTTCGGCAGTCATCCTCACGGGCTGCTCTCCAGGAACTCCTTCGGTCTCTCCCTGAACCTCTCGGAATTTCCAGCACGCCCAGCGCGTTAAGGCAGAGGTCTGCAGCTAAACGACACGTTCCAAGTACCACCGTCACAGGCAAGCGCTCCCAAACCAGCAAAGGCGGCGAGATAGAATAATTGCCCTTCTCAAACCGGAGAGGCCCTTGCGTCATCCTTTACTCCCGTCCAGACCGTGCCGTGCCAAAGTTACGCCCTGCACACACCAGCAACTTTCTGAACACCACAAACAGGATTTCGAAAAGCCCTTCGGAGACCGATGCCTCCGGTTTAAACAAACACCCCAACAGGAGGTAAAAGACATCCCAGCTGTGCCAAAGCTGGCGATTCAAGAAGCGTACTTTCATCACCAGAATCCTACGTAAACTAGAGGCAGACTTTTCCGGTGACAGTTAAATTGCAGTAATGCTAAATATCGCCCATCTTAGTTGCGTTTTCTTATTGATTGAGAACATTGACGTCACATTCTGCTTCGGCAAAGTCAAACGGGGCCTGACCCAATAGCTCGCTAAGGGCAACGGCAGACATTTTATTGATTTTAATGGATTTTGGATCGGAACCACAATCATTTAATTCAACAGCGCAATGTGCCTTCTCATCTTCCTTCCTGGCCGGGCTGCCCTGCCCTGCCTCTTGGGTTACTGTGTTCAGTTTCGATCTTGCAGGGACAGAAGCTGCCGTTACTGCAAGGAAGGAGCCACGGGAGCATTCTGAAGGTGTTGCAGATCCGCCACGTTTCATTCCCACCACGCATACCTACCTCCCCTGTGGCACCAGATGCCTCTCTAGATCTAGCTAGAGGACAAGACAGCCAAAGGGAGTGGCTAAGACTGTAGAGCTTTTGATGTTTGTGATTAAAATAAGTGGGGTTTTTGGGGGGTTGGTTTTAGGGTTTTTTCCCTGGAGTGACTTGCCGTATGATGATCTGGCCTGTTCTCAGGAGCCTTTTTCCCACCTTTTTTCTGAGCACTTGCATGACAGTCAGATACTGCTGAATATACAGCTCTGAGAGACGGGGCAGGTTTCAAACTCACGGGTAATTATCCAAGAAAAAGCCACAGAAAGCAGTTGTACGCTGAAAGGTACTTGCAGATATTTCACCTGTGCCCCTGACGGATCAATCCTGTCACTTACAACTAAAAAGTACTAGTTGTTTTCCCAGAAACCAGGGGAGCCAGTCCAATGAGCTGTCTGAAGAGTCAAAAGGGGGGCTCTTTATTCTAACCCCGCTGACTTCTCTAAAGTAAGAGTTTGTTACATTCCGTAATTACCCCGTTACAGTACTGTCCCTGGACTACAGTTCTGTATGTCGTTTAACCACTTCAGCGGGAATATTTGTTGATCTGGAAACAGAATTCTTTTATCTCAAAGCTAAGTGCTTCGGGGTGATGTAAATAAAAATAACTTCACAAATTATAAGGACAGGAAAAACAATTACACCCGAGCAAGCAACAGGAATATGTAACAAGAAAACCAACTCGGTTGCCACTGCGTCGGAAGCCCGTAAGCCAGCGTGACCCAGATCTCATCCACTTCAAATCCTTTCAGTTGCAACCTAGATGCTGCACATAATCAGCTCTGCTTAAGCACCCTCGCTGTTACACGTAGAAGAGCTCCCGCACTTCAGCGTCGGACCAGCTAGCACAGAGTCACATTTCAGCAGGCCCTATCTACCTCGAATTCAGAGCGCACGTGTCCATAGCTACCAAAAGAAAGGCTTGAGTGGTGGCTACTTACGCGGATATGACTGTACGAGTACTGGTCTACGTAGCAACCTGACCCACAGAACGAGCCTTCCGAAATTAAAGATGCCCCACGAAATGAACAATTGCCTTTCACAGTCCGTTTCAGTTTGCAGACTATGGAGGAAGAAGAGCGTGACCAAATGATGCAACTTTATGTTTCTGTCTACTGCCTATATGCTACTAAAACGGCCCTTCTGCCACTGACGTGGACTAATGACGTGGTTAGATTTCACCAAACCCACCTGTAGTCGGGCTTGGAGCCTGAATGCTTCCGCCACAATGGTGGATATCAAAAATAAAGTGACTGCACACCGCCAGTCATAAGTAAGGGTCTAACTACCCGATTTCGAATAGACGTCAGCAAGCACGTGCCTTGAGTAACAGCTTCTCCGAGTCTAGTACACCTGCACTAAAGCCAGTAAAGCTACTTCCTTCCTCCTTGCTCGTTCGATGTAATAACAGCATAAAGCGTTAGATAATTCGTTGCTCCATCGAACAGTCGTGGCCAAGAGGCGTATCGTTTACGACGGATTGCAAGCACGTTTCCCCGCTACTTTCAACAAGGGAAGACCTATGTGATCCTTGTTTGTAAACACACAGGATAAACATTTGTATTAAGGACTGTCAAAGAGCTCTCAAAGATTCTTTTTAGCCTTTCTCCAAATCGACAACCATACGAAAACCACAGTACCACGTTAAGCCCTTCTTCTAAGCTCGATGGATTTTACCTTCTCCTCAGAAAAGAAGGTTGAGATTCCTTTACTTTTGGAGTCTCTCCCCCACCCAAGTAGCTTTGGGGGTCCCGCCGTCTGCCCAAAGCAATATACAGAACAGCGTCATTACCTGCGACCTACCGAATTCCTCTGTCCCACAGACAAGCTGTGCCTTTAGCACACCTTTATTGGACAAGGACGGGCAAAGGACGGGAGGGATTTGCCACAGAGCGAATCCCAAGGAGGAGAGCTTCGCGCAGCTCCCCGGAGCACCCTGGAGAGCGCCCGGCGCACCCTGGAGAGCGCCCGGCCAGGGGTGCTCGCAGCCTGTCCACCCCAGGGGTGAGAAGCAGGGAGCCGAGCAGAAACGCGTCCGGAAAGCGAGCAACAATGGGCCGGGAACCGCGGGGGACACGCTCCGGTCCCCTCTGCACGCGTGCACTTGTGCGTGTTTAGGACGGCTGCCCAGCTCTTCCTTCTGGGATCCGGGGTGGGCCCCGGCCCGCGGCTCTGCTCCGGGGCAGGAGGAGTGGCAGGCAGGAGTGGCAGGCAGGCAGGAGTGGCAGGCAGGCAGGAGTGGCAGGCAGGCAGGAGCGGCAGGCAGGAGCGGCCGGCAGGGCGGGAGGGGCAGGCAGGGCAGGAGTGGCAGGAGTGGCAGGCAGGCA
>JANHGA010010544.1:118637-142257 GCA_027560355.1 Halcyon chelicuti
TTAACGAGCCGCTTAATTCCCCTGTGGGGACGTGCTGCCGAAAAGCTGCAACACACCGACGCCGATGACAAAGGGGCGGTAAAGGACTAACTCCGCGAGCGGAAGGTCCTCCCGTACGGAGTCCGCCTGCGCCTCCCTGTCCTACGCCGGCTAGGATCGGGCAGGCCGGGTTACCGCCAGAAAAAGATGCTCTCCGTATCGCGCACACCCTGAAATCCGTGGTGGTATCCTGCCGGGGAACTTAAAGTCCTCCTGGGACTTCAAACCAGAAGGTAGATATCTGCCTTTCAACACACCAGCCCTATTCTTTGTCCTTCCCGAAAGCAATGCTGTGGTATTTTTATTTTTTACCTTCCAGGCCCCTGTTCGTGGAACTGTATAATAAAAAACTCCTCAAAGACACAAAACAGGAATCATTTCTGGAAACCACTTTGTGACTCCTTAGCAGTCCCGGGAATAGAGACCTTACGAAAAGGCAGCTGCCCGAAGCCCTTGCCCAGACAATCTCTTGCGATTAGGGAGAAAGGCGGCGCGGAGATGATCACCAAGCGACGCAGCCTTCCAGAAGCGTGCTGTAATTTGACGCGCCTGACGTAATTAGGAGCCTCACTGTAACTCGGCTGAGTTCATCGAACGATCCCCCTTGATTCCTGCTACCTACGTGGCAATCTGACTTTTCAGCAAGACAGTAGCATTAAAAATGACGAATAAAGACTAGGATAATTCATCCACTTCCTTGACCTTACTCTGAACGTCAAAACCAGAATGCTCTTGCTTCGAGCCCTGGAAGTTTGCAACATGTAGAACAAGATACTCCCAAAAGCACTCACAGCTGCTTCTTCGAAATTCGAACATCTGTCTCATCGTAGTAAAGTCGGTAGTGAACTGCGGTTGGAATCGACTAGAAGAAGTTGTGCAAAAATCTGAGCAGAACTGACCCTCAGCTGCCAAACCACTTCAGTTTGAGCCGGTTTGTAGGTACGTGGGAGAAGGGCAGATGATTTATTCGCGTGGGTTAAGGCCGTGCTCTACGTTGGCGAGGGATAAAGGCAGCGAAGAGAGACTTCCCGTTAAAGGGGAAAATCCCAGGTGTTCGATCCCCTCCGTAAACGACCGGCCCAATGAAAACCCTGTTGTCTCTGGAACGTAGAACGGCTCCAGAAAAGGCGGAACAGACTACTCGGCCACTAATATACTCACTTGGAACTTCAGGAAGCTCTGTGAATCAAAATCGTCCCAGCAAAGCCTTAAGCGCCAGCCTTCGCGCGGGCGCTCAGCGCCGTGCAACGGCGCGCGCGCTCTCGAAGCGCCGAGTCAGCGGGCACGGCCGCGCGGCACGGCCTCCCGCTCGGGCCCGAGAGCGGGAAAAGGACAGCAGCGCCTTGGGCCTCGGCTTTTTGCGGGGTTCATTTGTAGCCTCGTGCTGCCACGCTTATTTTGTCTCTGTCGCTGCTGGCTCGGAGGTCACTGCATTGTCCACTGCGGCACAACGCAGAGATACAGCGAGACGCCATCTTTTCCGTGCTGAAGGGAGGGCTTACCCGCCCGTACGGAGTTTTTACAGCAACTATAATCGCAGAAACGTAACTCCAGTGACCTCTACTCCTCCCCCTACAAGCTTACACCTCGGGCTGGCCTTAGAAAATGGAGAGACTTCTCATTCGCCTCGTCCCTGCACACACACCGCAACGCAGAGAACAGCGTTATATACAGCAATGCGGTACTAGCTCTTGCGTTTCACAGGCGAATACCAGGTCCGCGCCTCAGTGATGATAAGGAAACGCCTTACAGCCTTAGCGGCTCTAACCGTGTGTTACGTGTATTTTTCAACGAGAGGGAAAGAAGGGCAGAGAGGAACCGCTGCGTCCTGGCTGTAGCCCCACATCATCCCCCTGCCCCGCTCCGGGAGGGCAGAGGAGCCGGGACTGAAGCTGGGCTTGGAAAGGGGGACGCCGGCTCTGCTTGACTGCTTGGCTTCCTGTTCGCCACCAGTCGACTTATTTTAACTGTCAGCGACCGGAATTCTTTGTCCCCGAGTAGAGGCTGCACCACAGGGTGGCAGTGCCGGCCCCAGCAGCCACCCACAGCTCGGCAGCAGCCACCCACAGCTCGGCAGCAGCCACCCACAGCTCGGCAGCAGCCACCCACAGCTCGGCAGCAGCCTGCAGGCCGGACGCTGCGGTGGGCTGAGGAGAGGCGGGGAGAGGAGCCGCTCGCCGCCTGCCAGCAGCCCCGGCTGCCCTGACCCGCCAGGCTGCACCGCCAGGCTTTCGCACGGCCACTGCCCTTTCGCAGCTTAACGCAGTTAAGAAGTACAAGAGGCTGTCCACTGGGCAACTGGGTTTTACTGCCTGAAATCGAAGTCAACTGCTTTTCCTCGTTTTCAGCTTCTCCTGGGGAAGGTCTCCTGCAGACGGTCTGGCGCAGGGCAGCGACAGGGCAGCTCTGCCCGCCCGCGGCCCCTCTGACTCTGCCGCTCTCCAGCCGTAACCCCGCGGAGCAGTGCTCCCAGCGGGGACTCTCCACCCTTTCTCCCACCTCGAAGCAAGCGGGAAGAGCAAACCTTTCCGAGTTCCTCCTCGCAGAAAGCCTGCCCTGGAACGAAGGAGAGGACTTGCTGACGACGCACGAGGTATTTTAAACGCACGGATCTAAGGAAATCCCACGGGGAATGCGGTTTACTACCGTGTCGCGGTTTAATCCCGGCACACGAAGGAGGTTACATCATCCAATCCACGCTGGAACTCTGCGCATAATACTCGGACCACTGACCTCGAGAGTTTCCACGTGAGAGAGAGCAGCATGGGGTTTCTCGCCTGCCATCGGCAGAAACGCCCTTGGGATTTAAGCCGTCCTTTCAAGCGCAGGAAGGACAAAGCTCCCGCTTTCAAATGCAAAACACGTTAATTTTAGCCATCAGCGCCGGTGCCTCAGAGAACGGTGTTTTCCACAAGCTCATCACCTCCCGGAGTCAGAAGGAAAGCGGTGCCCAGGGAGGACAGAGAAGAACTCGCAGTAACCTTTGAAAAGACTCCGCTGCCTTTTGCTTTGTAGGCATACTGCCCGTTAGTTTCTTTTCCCCGCTTCATTTACTGGGGCTGTTTTAACCTCTGGGAGCCTGCTGGGAAAAGTAGGAACTTCTGTAACAGAAAGAGAAATGTGTTTGGCGGTATTCTGCGTACCGTCTCACCTCCTACAACAGCCTCAAGTGCATAATACGCACTTAAACTAGCACGACGCTAGAAACGCAACAAAGGTGAGACGCGTGGGGGAGGATGCGGATGGCAGCCTAGGAGAAGAGTGAGGGGGCTGTGGAAGAAAACGGTATCAGACAGGAGACGACGCAAAATCCTCTTAATGTTAAGGAGCATAAAGAGGCACGCCTACAGACGCCTTCTTGCGCGGAAGGCTCAAATGGGGAAGTAACCCCAGAGCAACTATGGCAGCTGAGCAGGGGCTGTTCACTGTGAAAAATGAGGGCAAGGCAAGACTGCCCTTGACAAGACTCCTGGAGCTGCTCTTTGCTGTTCTTTCTTGGGAGCCTTTCGGCGAGCAGAGAGAATCAACCGGCACAACAGAAGTCCTGATGAACGGCAGATCCAATTCCACGTGCGCCTTTTTATTGTGAAGAGCACTGCTAGAAGAGCCTGTTGTTAGTCACGACTTCTTCTGCTGTGTATTCCGCCGAGCTGAACTAATTCAGGCGCTAGCAGAATGGCGAGTCTGAAAGCCAGGCTAACAAATCTTGTAGAGGATGTTCAAGCGGACGCTTCAAGCATCTGTCCTCTAGCCCAACGCACGTGAAACACCGTGCAGTATAAGATCATTTAGGTTGCAAAGATAGGCACTTAAAACCTTAAAAATTCTTTGTGACAACCGTATCCGCATTCAGCAGCCTTACGCGCGTGCGCTGTGAGACGGGCTGTAATTAAGGTTCACATAATATATATTTGCGAGAGCTGTTTCCCCCAGCGAGTAGGCCGGGCAGCACACACATAAGAAACAGAGCTTTGAAGGCTTATTGTCTCCTTGGTGCTCAGTGGGTGGCAGAAGGACTTTTGTTCTGCACGATAAACCTGATTTCTGAAGATGAAACGACTAATTTCCTCATAGGCCTTTCCGCAGTTCTCTGTTAGGCTGATATCTGTAATAAGTACTACAGCGCCTACTTTCAGTGGCAGCTCTGGGAAATAACAGGCGCTTAATCTTCAATGCACAAGGCCAAATGTATCCTCTAACTCGGGCTGCACTAACCAGCAACGCTTTGGGTCTTATTTCTCAGGACATATACACTACGGGTAGTATTTGTAATTCAAAAGCGACGTGTCCGTTGGCTTCCTTTGCTATAAGGGGTGCCCAGTATTTCTACAGGCAGACGATGTCAAGCTGTCAAACAAAAGGAGGGAACGCACAGCTGCTGGCAGACCTCGAAAACGTGCATTTTCTGACGTGAGCAGCATCAAGCAGGAACTCCGGGAAGAAAGTCAGGCAGGGCAGCGCTCAATTTCCTAACTGGCCAGCTCTCCTCTCTTCCCCCCGATGCCATGACCTAGCACAAGCATCCCATGTCTAACGCAACCCAAGCGGGAACGCTGCCCTCCCCGATTATTAAACTGTTTCACGTGTAACTCGGGTCTAGCCCGGGCCCTGAGGAAGTCAAAGGTGTTATGGAAAAACCAGGGCACAATTCCATCACCGGAAATCTGCACCTGAGAACACCCCCCCTCATTTCTGGCAGTTCTTGGTCTTTACGCGTAGCAGCACCGTCACACCCGAGAGGGGAAGCCTCAGCCTGCCGTGGCACCAGCCTGCACTGGCAGCGTCACCCTTGGTACACGCGCACAGATGCACCAGCACCGGTGGAACAGGGAACGCGCCTGTGACAAGGCAGTTACAAAAATTACAGAAAGGCAATAAGGAATCTGCATGGCAAGAGCCCGTATTTGTCAAGAATTCCGCGGGGCTTTCTTCACCTAGAATATTCAGGTAGTGGGGTCCAACTACAGAGGTGGAAGTCTCTTTGATTCCTCTGCTAATCCATTAGTCATTGCAATATATGCCCAGAGTACGTACAGTGATGAAGACAGCGTCCCCAAACTAATTAACAGTTACCCGTCTCCATAGAAAGGGATCCTCTTAGTCCAAACAGAGGGAAAATTTAACATTCCCATCATTAGACCTGGGACACACATCCTACGTAAGTCTGCCCAGTTCAGGCCTCTCCTTATTCCTGCGTTTGGCAACACGCAAACCTCTTGAAGCTGCTCCGTGCCTCTCAGTACCTCTGAACTCCCAAGCGGCAATCACCCGTCAGTAAGCACCGCACAAAACGCCAGCCTGCTGTCTGCCTTCCAAACAGGCTCCTGGACTAACGGGTCATCTATTGACACCTCCTTACACCTTTTGGCAACCCCTTCTCCAACGCCTTATCCTTGCCACACAGCAGGATTTCCCCGCATCCCTTCATCCAGACCCACTCCACCCGGCGTGGCCCTGTCACATCCCAGTGCAGGGACTGGGTCGCATCCACCTCCAGGCAGCACTTGGTGTTCAGTAGAAAACCAGAGAGCTTGCCAGCAAGCCTGCTTGGGCTCGTCCTGCCCCAACTCAAACACCTTCCCTCTTCCCGGTAGCAGCACAACATACAGATGATTTCCTGTGAGGGCACCCGGGGACCCGCGGAGCCGCAAAGGCAGAAGCGTGTGAGCTGAGGACACGGTTCGCTGGCTGCGGTCGATACCGGCAGATGGGTTCAGCAGAGATCGGCGACAGGCCTCGGCTGCGGCTGCCGTGTCGACTGCCTGCCTCTGATTACACGGCATCATTAATGCCAGATAGCGGGGATCGTTAGCGTGGCGAGCCCGGGTCTCCATAGCGACGGAGCCTGGAATTGTGCACACGTAAACCCAGGGGCTGGGCAAAAGGCATCCCTGCACACGCTGCTGGACTGCCATCGCACCGGCTGAGCGAGCTTTACAGGATTTCCAGACCGACTTGCTGAAAGGCCCCGCATGACAAACGCCCTGCCAAATCGATACGCGGCGCTCCTACAAATTTTGCCCGTCTGCCTCTCGCGGCAAACGCCGGCACAGCACAGAGTATAAACACGGTGCGGAGGGACGGCGCTCCAGAAGCGGGAGAGGGAACTGACGCTTGCAGGGTATTTCTGGCTCATCCAGTGAATTTCTATGCTTCTTCCGGCAAAACATACCGAAATTCTGTAAAAACGTGGAGAATGATACGCTGTCTGTGGTTTTGCCAAGCACTGCGGTAACCTCAGCAGCGAAACAGTCTACAGAAGTAAGAAACCGTTATCTGACAGCAGAGGTGTTATTATTGCAAATGAATTCTTGCAGCTTTACCAGCTCTATTGAAGTCTATTTCTACAGAAGCCTGCTGTAACAAGATTCTTAAAATGCATTAGTAAATTGTAATTAGGGATTACTTATCTTTACATGCCTACGCATTAAAATCCGACTAAGTCAAACAAAGGCTTCCACTGACTTAGAAAGCTTTGGAGAATCTCCCCAGAATTTTCACCGATGCAACGGGAATTGTGTTTGGAAAGGCGAAAGGAGAAACTGATGTTTTACCAAGGAAAAGATTTCCGGAATACTCCTTTAGAAGGGCTTTCACAGGGCCGAGCGCGAGCCAAAAACCTGCATAACAATGCAAACTTCCTGCTGCAGATGAGTTTATACTCAACTGGTATTTCTAGTAAGGAATTTCTCTGCAGAATTCTTCTGAGCCATCACAGCTGAGGAGTAGGGTTATCCGAACGCAGAACAAAACGGTTCTGCTTAAGCAAAGGCACTGTGTGAATGCCCACAAGAACACAAGCAACCCGTGTGGGAAAGTCTTGATGAACAGTGTTCTGGATACCAGAAGGGCACGCGGAAGACAGACAGCTCACTCTAAGTGGCAGAAAGCGAAGACCGCTCTATACCAGAGTCACTGACGACACAGGAGCTGGTACAGATGAATTAAAGCCAACCCCAAGCAGCTAGGTCAAGTACTGACAGCACGCAGCCGTATCGCTCACCCAGCATAAAGAATCTGCCCGAAAGAGTTGGCTGATGGTAAATGTTTCTTAACACACATACACATCGCCTAGGCCTATTTAGCCTGAACATTAACGCGAGTACATCTACCTGCACTTTACTGACCTCAGTGGTAGTGTCCCACGGCTTAATTCTTCAGTACAAAAAGAGCAAGACTCAAAACCACTTTGCAGATGGAATGAAATTAATCATTTTTACCATGCCAACAGTTTTTCCTAACTGCTGCAGACTACACAGCCCAGCACTGTGACAGCTAATTAGGCTCTCGCACCAGTGTCAGTGCTCTGTTCCTCCAAGACGTCTACGCATTGCTGTGCTGTGAATGCGGGCCAGTCGTTGCAGTTTTGTCTTTAAGTCACTAACAAAATAATTTATACAACTTGAGAACAGCAAACAGAATTAAAAATTAATGGCGTGCACCTTCGGGCTACATGTTAAAGGGTTTCTTTCCAGTAATCTTTACCATTCCCGTATGTCAGTAAGGTGTTCATGATGTCTTAGCAGCTCTTTCGCAAGCACCTAAGTTAGCAGAGCGACGAGGCTTCTCTAAATGTCCATGTCCTCACTGGGAACTCTGGCCAAACCCCCAAACTCTGCAAAGCAGGGTCCCAGTACTTCTCAGAAACCGACCCAGAACGTGACGCTGGCTGCAAGGCACCGCAGACGGGGCTGAATGGGGGCTGTGTGCTTGGGAGGTCTCTTGGACTGCAACCGGAGGGTCAGAAAACAAAAGCCGTTTTCAGGGGGTATGAAATAATGGCGACACTGCAAGTGCTCGATCTACACTTCACTACAACCCATTCTACTGGGGTGACTCCTGGCAATGCAGTGGTCTCACTTTTCCCAGCACCGAGACTTTGCAAGAGGAAGGTTACAGTAAATGAGTAGTTTAATCTGAGAGTTTCACTGCTTGTTAAAGGCACCGGCAGCCCCACAGACTGACAGCTCTATATCCAAAATGCAGACAGAAATAAGCGCGTCACAGAACTGAACCCAAAATAATTGGCTTCCTATGCTGCTCTGCAAGCCCTTCTCAAGCCTGACGCGTCCAACAAAGCCAGAAAGGCAACCAGAGCTATGAGACTTTTGGTGCCCCGGGAGAAGTGACACGTTAGCGCCTGGGACGGATGTTTGCGCAATGCGTGGGACCACCAAATCGCAGAAAAACTCAGGGGGCTTTACATAACTTCCAGTGCTTCCCTATCTAAACCATCTCTTTGTGGTTATAAAAAACCTCGATTGAAACTTCTTCAGCTGGAAAAATGGCTTGGCAATAAAATACTCCATGAGGTATCATAACAAAAATATTTGTTTTCCACAGAAAAAGCTGTCCGTGCTTACAGATGGCGTGGGGATGGGGGAGAGGGAAAAAAAAAAGGGGGGGAAAAAAAAAGAGAACTGCACAGAAAATACTTTCCACCCTCCTGAAACATTTCTGCAGGGGAAACTATCATTTTCAACAATAGCAATCATTGCCAGTCGGGACTCAGAATTAATGAGGAACCTAGGGATGGAAGGAAAAAAAAAATCCTGCAGCCAAAACTATCTTTGGATACTAATCTCCAGAACTATCCAGCGCTCCTCCGAGCAGCCTTCACTGAGGTGTAAACAGCCACAGAAACCTGTGAGTCTCTATTTATCTGCAGGTTGCTTAACAAGCTCTAAGTTATCGGGTTTGGTATCACCTGTTTTATTGATTTACCTTGATCTGACTTCATTTTAACAAAGCCGAGTACGCGGGAGCTTGGCCAAATCACATTTAGGGAGAGCAACTTCCAAAGGCAGCGCTACCTTATTAATTGCCAAGATATTTAAGATATCAAGGACGGCAAAAGAGTTGGTTGCTGAGCGGTGCACTGCCGGCAGCCCTGGCTGCAAAGGATACAGGAAAATCTGTCTGGTTTCAATCCACGCAGCATGCGGCCAGCCGAGCACAAGAGAAACCAATAAACATGCCGAGACATCCGGAGACCTAAGATGTACAACGCAGCTATCTTTGTATTTATCACACGAGACCTTTACGTATATGTAACGTTCCAAATACTTGCCTAGCATTGTTAATACGGATCTCCAGCTATCGTAGCATCGTTTTAAAACAAAACGTTTGCATCCGGCCTCCAGTTCGCAGGTTAATGTGTTGACAGCTGCCTACAAAGGCATCCCTTCCTTTCTTTGCCAGCTCAAGAGTTTTCCCTGCGGTACATTGCCGAGTCCACTCTGCGGTTCGGGTCGGACCAGCTCAAGGAAGAACACAGAAAGCAGCAGCAGTGCAAAGCAGCAAGAAGTAAATGTAGCTGAAACCACTGCAAGAGCGAGACGCTAGATCAACAGTGAGATTACCTGTCCGGCTCCCAGCCAGCCACCTCCTGCTCTTCCAAAAGAGCCATTCAACTCTGGCTTACAACCAGCGGCTAGAATCGGTTTGCTCATCTCTTCGCTGCTCGTAGGAGCAGCGTCCTGGAGCAGCACACATTACCGAGGGGGAAAGCTCCACCTCTTTACTGGCAGTTTCTTGAAGCTCTCCGGGTTTCATCCATAGCCTTCTGCCCAAGTGCTTGTCCAAAAAATCCCACTTACTTCACACCAGTGGACTAGATCATGTCTTGAAACAGCGGAAAAGCAGAACACTACTGTGCTCTTCGTGAACCTCTGACAAGCCGCTCTTCGCTGTGCCACCTTTCGGATGAAGGCTAAATCTACATTACAGGACTTGATTTTCTTCCAGAAACAAGCAGCTTTAAACTACAATGTAAATAAAGCACAACATGTGACAACAGACTTCACTCCTCTAGGAAGGATGAGAGCTTGATGAGGACCCGGTCTTTGAAGTGGTCCTAAGGTAGGAGGAAGGTGGTAATTAGGACAGTTTCTTTCTACATAATTTCATTCCTCTGTCGGACATGTTTGGTCATTTACAAAACAAACGGAGAAACTCTTACCTTAGTAATCTTCTTCCATCCGGGGTGGTAAGTAACATCACGGATCCAAAATTTGGTCAAGCTGTCCTAGGAGGCTGAATAGTTTTCTTTGAAAGCCTGGGCTAATTCCTACAATCCCCTGCAGTGTTACTGATGTGGCACAATCTCAAGAGACTGGGGAACGGGTGACAAAGTGACAATAGGCCTAAGGACAAAGTCTCTGTGCATTGATAAACTGGGTACGTGCAGTACCAGCTGCTGTAAGTAACGTTTATTTCCTTTGTCTACATTTTTCATATATCCCCACAGTATAAATACCAGTAGCCGTCACATAGCTGTGCAAAACGTAGTTACATTCTGAAAGCAGCAAAATATGGCAAAGGTTGAGGTTTGCTTTAATAAAACGTGCAAATTGACAACCTGCTCCTCTGATCTGTACGCATCAGAGACGAGTATCAAAGCCCCAGAACCGAGAAAAAACTCCCGGAACCAGCACCGTGCCTGAATTCAGAAACTACCCGTGTCAGTTCCTGGGTTCCTATGCAGAATGCCTTCCTACGGTGTTCTTCAGGCACCTACCTACCTGTGTTTAGTCCCAGGGAAAGGTGCCCCATGGAACTCGACAGCAGCATTCAAAGCCGTTGGTGGTAGAGAACTGTTGTAGTGGGACCTCCTCCAGGCAAGACAAAAAGGGTTCTTAACACTGCAATCACTGCTCTCTCACTTTTAAGTAACGCGACTAATGGAACGCAAAGAACAGATTTGCACACCAAGTTCAGAAAAAAGCAGAGAAAGAAGAATTTGGCCAAAATTCTGATACACAGAAAAATAGTCCAAAAACCCCAAAGCCTAGTAAACAGTCAAATTAGACGGATTTTGAGTAAGGCGCTGCTGACCTACCTATGAAGCATCTTTGCCCTTCGAATCCCAGGTGACTGTGACGCTTGTGCAGGACCTGCTCTACCTTAGTGTCCACTGGGCCTCCAGACAGCTGCAAAGCTGGCTTAATGACACCTGCGGGGCTCAGCAGAACTGGAACTGGCAAACGGCTCCCTGCTGACTGGATCTCTGGAAAAATTGGATAACCTTCAGAAAATCACCCAGAGGAGTTCAAATACCAACAGAGGAGCCCTAGCATAAAGGCAGTAACCATCGTAAGGGGCAGCCAATGTGAACTGGTTAAGAACTGGTCGTGTCAAATAAATTACAAATTTGAGGGTGGTTTCATTTCAATCGGACCTTTCAAATGGACCTTCTTAAGCGAACCGCTAAGGAACCGATGGAGTAACACAAATAAGGCTCTTTCCTAGTACAATAGAGAAAACTGTTCTTTGCTATGCACTTCTGACCCGTGATTGCTGGAGACAAGACAGCGGATAAAGAAACTTTTCATCGGTCGTGTACACGGCTCTTACGTATAGAAATTCCGAACCTTCCGGGTGTAAGTCACAGCTTTATTTTGGCGTATGAAAAATGCAGGTCTCCACCGTTCCTCCAAGTCATCTGAAAGGCAGTAAGCCCGTATTAGCTACAGAAAGCCCTGTTTATCTAGTAACAACAAAGTCCAAAACGCCAGTTAGGCACGGAACAAGAAAAACAACCGCCCCACTTGAGGGGGTTAACCTGTTCAGTAAAAGTACACAATTTAGAACAAATCTGCTAGCTTAAAACTACTTCAGAAGGCAGTTTCGCAAAAACTGGCTCTTGTTCCCAGGAACTAGTGCCCAACCTCCATTTTGGAAGAGAATAAACAAAAGAAAAGGGATAGAATTAATACATTTACAAGAGTCGTGACTGTCGCATACTTTGAGGACCTGCTAATGATGACCTATCGATCATACTGCCCATAAGGTGGCTTCTCAAGAGCTTCGGCATGTCTATCTCAGCTACTTCTCCACTGCTGGTTGAAACGCCAAAAATCAGAACTGGGCAAAAGCAGACAGAAAGGTTTCTTTAAAACAAGAACGCATCAATCGCTAATTCTTACTGATCTCAGTGGTGGTTTCCTGCGTTTCTGCCAGTCCAGACGATCCAGAACTACAGCTCTCCACTGACACTTCCCCAGGACACGGATTTCATATAGTCTGCTCTAATTGGTAGGGTTGAGGCAGCCATCTATTAATTTGATTAGTTGAAATGCCCAACAGAAACACACAACATACATCTCTCCTTACTCCATTTGTCTCTTCAAAAGCTTTGTTTTACATAAAAGGCCTTCCTCTGAAAATAATCAGAGGGAAAAATTCCGAGCTGCTGCAGCTATGCTAATTCCAGGGTACGTCTCAGTTTTGAAGACTTGCCTTTGATTTGGACACTCGTTTCAAGAAAATTAACATACAATACAGAAATGATCCTAGATAATGCAAAGGATGAAATTAATTTTAACATTTCCGTGGGGCTTTTTCTCCTTTATTTTCAGTCAGAACATTAGAAGTTCTGTGGTACGTGGATTGCAAATGGGTCATACACCGACTAATATTGCCTGTCAGTGAATTTTGGTACCATCTGAAGCAGCATTTGCCCTGTAGCATAAAAACGGACGGACACTTTGATAACACGGCGAACATCTGCAACGTTCCTGTTAAGGAATATTAACAAAAGCACAAAGAAACGCCTCTGCCCCGGCACGGCAGGGTTCCTCCTGACCGGGGCAGGCACCACCTGCCTTAGCTGAAGGTGAACATCTTCAGCTCCAGCTGAGTTCACTCAGCGCTGTGCAAACAGGAGTCTGGGGCCAGTAATGACATTCACTTGCAAGCTGCACTGCCTGCCAGGCTGCAAATTCACAGAGGATTTGACACGCAACAAAGTCATACGCTGTGCGTAGTCAGTCAGAGGAAAACACGGTCTGAAGCTCACTGAATCGCGTTTGTTGTTTTACAGAAACGTCGAACTGGATTTCAGACTTGCGTGAATATGCTGCTACTGAGAGCTTTTAGAGCTGGTCCCTTACTCTTTTATTTCGTCAGAATTCTTACCGAGTTCAGCGACAGTCTGTCTCGACACGGACAGTTGTGCCACGGGACAGATAAATTTTTCAGACTTGTCGCCGAGATGTATTTACTCAACTGCTCTTCCAAGTAATTTGATAATAAAATAAATATAATAAATAATATAATAAAATATATAATATATCATATATCATATATAATAAATAAATAATAAAATAAAATGATAACTTAACTTGAATATTTATCATCCTAAACGTTGTCCTGTGAGCTATTCTGTAAGGCTGCGACTAGATGCGACCCTGCTCAGCACAGCTACCAAATCCAGACGTAAGGCAATGCAATTTCCCAGGCCATCATTTTACCAAAAAGAACTACAAGATTGCAGCCTGGGATTTAAGAAAAGCCTCGGTGACATAATATCCCTTAAACTTGGTGCGATCAGCAGGTTACCCTTACTTAATATTCTCAGCATCTTCGACGACGCAGTTGCGAGGTGACAAACACGCGTAAGCCCGTACTGATGGAGCTCCCGGGGAACACTTAAGTAAGTGTAGCTAAACTGACACAGACCCTTCTGAAAACTCTCTTAGGATTTTTAAATATGAATTACTTTCTCTTTTTTTTTAAGTGTAAACCACAGAATTCAATAAGTATAGGGATTCACATTAATACAAACTCAAATACAGAGTAGATGGCAAGAAGCTGAGAAGTCATGCCTAAGCCACTCTGAACATTAACACCTTGCTAGCTGCAAGACAAAAATGCAGAAAACTAGTGACCCCGAGAGAAAATCGGATGCGTTTCAAACCATCTACGCATTAAATACCAAAAGAAATGAGTTATCATGCTGTGTTATAGCCGCCTTCTTTTTTAAAGAGGCAGTCCAACGTGACTGAAATGCCATTTGCCCTGTTCGGCGTGTCATCAACTAAAACACCACCTGACTTCAGTGAGCACTGCTGAAACTCTATCGCTCGTTAGGGAGGAGCTGCAGCTCTCCAGGGGCCCCAGCCAGCCACCTCTCCTCCACACAAGGAGAAAGGGCTTTTGAAAAGGAGCAAGCAGCATTATTCCGCATCCCGTGCGTCCAAACGACAGCCTGAAATGTAACATCAAATGCGCAAAAACACATACTTGGATCGACGCAGCTGACAGGATTCCTCTTCCCTGAGATTTCCTGGAGCCGGCCTGGCTTCGGCAGGCACAGAGAACAGAGCAACGCCCGCCAGCATCACAGCACCTGGTTTCAGCACTCTACCCAGATGAAGCCAGCTTCATTTACTTCTTCTGTTCACCCCAGTTTTTCCCTCCTGCATATTAAAATCCGCAGCAAAGGACTCAAAAGAGAGAGAGCCTAGATAATTAAAATCAAATAACATAAAGACAGACTTTGGGGGAAAAGAGACAGGCTCTGGGGAACGGAAGTCCACTCTTGAGGCCCGTGAAGTTTCGGACTTGTGATCTGTGGCAGAAATACTAGTACTCTGTGGAAATACACCTGAACGGGCTTGTTGCAAAGAGAAGCAGGACTAAGTGTCAGGCAGCGGCTGTGCCTAGAAAACGACTGGTGCAATAAGAATGTATTTCAAACGCTACTAGTATAGCTCAACATAAAAAACCTGGGGGGAAAAACCGCACAAAACTCTGACTAAAACTCTTGCCTGTTTGCTTCCTGTTTTCCATGGTTGTTGCTCAGCCCAGGTGCCTACAGTTCCTACCTTGAGGCTACTCTCTTTGGGCTGTCTGGTTGGTTTTATTGCAGTAATAATGAAAATCATGTACTAACTGGAGCTTCCCTTTTGGGGAGACCAACTACCTCTATTTTCTCTGAAAGTTGAAGCGAAAGGTTAACCATTCGGTTCCTCCTTCGGAAAAAAAGACTAAAAAAAATTCATCATCATGTTAACCCTCCCAAGAGGACGGAGGAGAGAAAACAAGCAAAGGTGCCGGTCCGAACGTCACTTATCCGTGTGCATCATTAACTCTGGTCTCCAGCATCAACACCCGCCACATGAAGCTTCACTGACTCTCATACTCGACTGGCTCGTAACTGTATCTTTGTCACTTCAATTACATCAATTAAAAAGGTGACTACCACGTGATTGGGTTTTTTCATTCCATGTATCTGGTTTCCGTTTGGATGAAGCTACTTTGTGCAGAAGGGATTTCCAGCAGGACTTTTTTCTTCATTCGCTTAAAAAAAAATGGAGCTACCCTTCATTAAGTGCTGTATAAATAGGAGCCAGACTGCATTATTTCTGTTCAGAGGCAGCGACCGCTTTCTGACGACGATTTCTAGGAAGGCATGTTGTACATCACTGCCCTAATTGCCGTCAACTATATTTCAAACGGGCCACGCTCCGAAGCTCACGCTGCAAAGGCACAACCTTGCATCTTGAAGTACACATTAGTGCGGAATGGGTTCCTGGCGGCTGTTGTACAATCAAAAGCCAGCGCCTGCTGCTTCTGTTGGTGATGTCGCTGGGAAAAGAGCAGCTACGCTGGCAACTAGGGGGGAGAGGGGCGCGTACGAACAGCATCAGACGCCATCAAGCGTAAGCCCCCTACACTTGTACACCCGAACAGCCACGGTGATTGCGAGCTCTGCAGACAGCAGGGCTGCCTTGGGAAACACCTTCTGCAACATCAGACGCAGGTAATGAAAACTAACGCGACAACAGAAGCCGTGCTTTCAGGTGGGGATCACAGGGTACCCAGGGAGGACACTTGGACCTTTCCTCCCCGACTCTGAAGCGCACCAAAGGAAGCGTGTTACTCAACGGCACACTCCATCGGTTTAACAGGATTTCATGCAAAATGAGGCCGTGGGTAGCTTCCACGGCCGAGCGGGAGGCCACGATCCCGAACAGGAGCGGGAAGTCTTTGGCAGGGCGGTGACCTTTCGATCGGGCACAGAACGCGGTTCCCGTCTTTCTCCTTCCCGTGTTTGTGCAAGTGCTGTAATCATCACTCTGCCTTCAGCCGGAGTACAACAGTGAAAGCGCAAATGGAAATGCCAGCTCATAAAGCGTCTTTCTTTCTTCAGTGTTTCAAAGCTAATGAGCATGAATCACAGATTGATTGGAAAAGCTGTGCCCGTTCCAGCGCTTGTGTTTTCTGACATTCACCACGCTCCACTCTGTTGCATAGGTGCACGCAGCAACAAGGGAGCAGATCCCCAGCTGACGAAAGCTGGCAGAGCCCCCGTCGGCCGTAACAAACCTACGCTGACATCCAGCGAGAGACCGCAGCCCGCTCTGCTCAGCTGCCACGCCCCGGAAGAAAGCCACGCACAAACAGGCTGCGATAGGGCGTAACGACACACGCGCACAACCCGCAGCCTGCTACTCCTGCTCTTTACGCCCATTCCTCCAGCCCTGGATTGGAGCACAGCAATGCGTCTAGCAGCATGCTCAGAAGAGGTTCCTAATGGTTTGCATGACGAGTAACTGCCACTGTCTCTTGACGTTTACGCATTGACATCTGCTCTCTGGTACCGCAAGCTGCCACATGTATTAGATGTTTAACAGGGTAGAGAAAGAGGGACTAGCTGAGTCTTTTGGTCACAGGAAAGCCGCGCAACTTTGAGTGCGGGTTCAGAATCAGATCTTCTGGAGAAAGTTATAAATTCTTTATAATCTTCATCAGCGCACGCCTTCATTTACTGATAGTCCAAACTATCAGCGATGTTCTTTACTGCCTCAACGATGTCAACAGATACTTCAAACACTGCCTTACAAAGCAAGTGGAACCACTAGCAGATGTAATGGATCCTGAAGCTAAATTGCTGCAGGAATCTGTGCATTCCTGGCGCCAATTTCAATCCATACGCTCTGTTCGCTCAGATCGGGCGCTACAGCGCGATACAAACGCACGCTACCCCAGAACGGATGAAACAAATAAAAGCGACCAATCGCTTCTGAAATACTCAGCCTGCGGCAGAAACCTGTGTGCTGTTTAACCTAGAAAAGCCTTTCAAACTGCAATTACTGCCGTTTACTCTATCATTTCCTTAGGAGCCGATCCTATTCTCTGGAGAACACTTCATTCATGGACTGAATTCCTCTCTGTGCGCGAGCTAAACCGAGAGAAAACAGAAGTAGGTTACAAATTGTCTAGCTGCGTGTAACTGCTAGCTGGAAGCGGCCACAAAAGAGGTGAGATAACGCGGGTAGGCAGCTACCTTTAACTCCTAGATCGCCGTGTGCTCAAGGAGCGGTTTTATTTTAAGAAGATCTGAGGAACACTAATCAACGCCCACGCATTTGACTTGTAACGCCTGTAAGGATACCCCGCCTTTCTGTTTGAAAGGCAAAGATGGAATACTACGTTTCCATCCTCCGAAATCACAGGAGAGAGAAAGATGAACTTGAAAATTAACTGCGTGTATTTTCGATGATGACTGGTTTACAAAAAAGTGAGCCGAGGCAACCCACTTCCTCCCCCGCGTAACTTTAGAAACTGCTCTGAGGGAGCCTTAAGCACTGGCCCATCACCACATACTTCTCAATGGGGTTTTTTTTCTCTCCTGTATTTGGTGCCAGAGCACAAAGGAAATCAAGTGGAAATAAATGAGAAGAGACAAAATGTCTAGGATCACGCCGAACGAATAACAGTACAGCCTGTTTGTAAATGAACTGTGGAAATACTGAATTATTCTTACACTGTGTAGGAATAATAACAGCAAGTTCAAACTTTCAGCTCAGCAATTTCCGTCACCGAGGCAAAAGCAAACCACTTCATCAGCTAGGAGAGACTTTGCAATAATTAATTCCTGAAAATAAATGAGGATGGAAGAGCCCCTAGCCATCTTACTGTTTTCTTGGCCTCCCTCTGTTCCTTGCATTTCAGAGCTCCAGGGCTCCCAGTGTCTAGCCGAAACACCCATCTACGTGCTGCACGTGTCAGTCTCAATGTGTAGACCGGGAAAACTTTCCTAGCCAAAAACGTCATGTAAAGGATCAACTCGGCTTGGGCAGCAGAGGCAGGGACACTTTGCTGCACAAACGCGGTATCTCTGGGGGGGACAGGGAGGGAAGGGAGGCGGCAAACGCAAGAGGCTGCCGCCACACCCGCAGACAGCTGAATAGCCAAGGCCTCACGAGCCCGTCTTGCTGAGCGGAGACTTCCTGAAGAGAGCAATGGCCCACGCTACGGTTTCAAAGAGTCAAAAACCTGCAGAAGACCAAACAGAACACTCACTACAGGTATATTATCAAGAATCAGGCCTCCTCACTGACTTATCTTGCTGCTAAAATCCTTCTCCCGGATGCCCTGGGTGTGCTGCAGCATACCCAGCGGGAGGGGAGGCGGCGAGAGAGCACGGGGCTGCTTCCAGCATGGACCCCGATGGCCCCAGAGAGCCGCGACAGGCAGCTTTAAGCTACCAGCCGAGAGGCCAGCTCAGCCGTGTCACCGATGGCCTGCAGGAACGCGTGACCGGCCCGCGAGACCTGCGAATGCTCTACGCTATGTGCGACACCCGACAGCCTCGGGCGCCCTGCAGGGAGCAAGGGAAGCTGGCCGGGGAAGAAGGGCTGTGCTTCTCTGACTCAACCGACGTCTGCCAAACACTGGTGAAAACGAGCAAGGCCTGCGAGGGATGACTCGGGAGCCAGAAAGGCGTGGCGGGCAGATGCAGGCTCGACACGTCACGCGGGGCTGTACGAGATTCACCGCTCTTACCCAGATGATTTCCTCCCTCTTATCTTCACAGGATTTAATCCGTGAAATGCAGCACTTGCACAAATCTGCTAATACACTAAAATAGCTCCATCCCTTCGTAGAGAACTATTACTCTATTAAAAAAACCCCAAAGACTACCTATGGATTAAGTTTATACATACGTTACCTTTAAAGCACACAATGAATAAACATAACCTTCTAAGCAGTCGTGTCAGTTGTGAGACTTGCTCACTGCCTATTCCAACAACACAACAGAGCACAACGATACCTGAAGTGATCCTGTTACACTAGAACCTAAAGACCTAGAAGAGCCAGGCTCAGCCACGCTCTCCGATGCCAGACAACGCAAAACGCTGTGCTCTGGATGTTCAGCTACATCGCCTGTCATTATTTCCCCCGCCTCGCTTCTGTAAGTAAATGGAAATTGTTTCTCCAGAGCGTGAGCCACCACGGGGCTGCCCTGAGAGAAGCACAGAGCGTTGCGATGATGCAATCCTCAAAGGCACTGCTTGCTCCGTGGCCCCTAGAGACACAGAGGGCAGGTGCTTTATCTCACAGTGGGATAAATACACAGCATTTCTGGTTTGTTACCATTGCACGTAGCAACGAAAGCTAAAGGGGACGGGCATGGAAGGAGAGCAGAAAAATTGTGTCAAAGCACTTGCAGCTATTATGTTACTTTCATAGCTGGTACAAAGTGTGCCGGAAGCCTCGCGGAAGGAAGAAAATGCGAAAGGAAGGAGCAAAACCTGGCCTCAATAATGTAACAGTATCAGTGGAGTTGCATCAGAATTACCATGGCTCAAATCACTTGGAAATGCAGCACGGTCATTTAGGAAAACGTCTCGTTTGATCCTTAACCATCTCTTTACAAACCTGTCTCTTCTCTCCATGACCTAAAAATAAGTTGGTCTTTTTCTCTGTCTATTCTGCTCTTTCCAGGGCAAGTTCTAGCACCATTCCTCTGCTTGCTTACTTTCATTAACTCAGCTGAAAGCCACACAGTTCCACTTCTCTAGAACTGCTCCACTGAAAGAAGAATAAAACCTTCCAGACCTACAGAAGCTACGTCGCCAGCAAAATTAACAATATCAAACACCAAAGAGGTTAACTTACAACTACCACTTTCTCTTTGTGCCAAAGCCTTTTAGCCTTTCCTAGCCCCCCGAATGAAAGAAAAGACTGTTTTCCTTGTTAGCTCTTTCTGCCTGTTCGCTTTACTGTGTAACGTCTGAAGGAAAATCTGCTTTCTCCTAAAGCTCGAGGATGTGACCTCTCTCAGGAGAGGAGGCATGCTCTGGTTTCATCTCCGTCGGACCACCAAACAGTCCAGCTATTTGTCTGTCACCGGTAATGACAGGATAGCGAGGGACGCAGCAGCAACTCGAGAAGGCTAAGTGGGACTCTGTCAGCGTGCAATGAAGGCAGTTTAGAGGAAATGCCGCACATCAGCTTGGAACTGCTGTCACACAAGCCCCCATACTGATTTTAGGGAGAGACAGACACAGGTTCAAACTTTTCTTCTGAAGACATTCAATTTTTCGCTGTATTTGGTAGCTGGGAGAGTGAAATAACCAGGGAAACAAACATTTCCAAAGACCCATCTAGCCACATTTACCACCAATTAAACTGCTGTGTAATATTACGGCACTGTAAATGACAGAGGGGAAAAGATAAGAACGTGGGAGCGAGAGGGACCTCCTTCAGTTGAATCTAGCCCAGTGACATGTTAGCGAGATATAGACCTCTATATAATGCATAATTTAAAATAAAAAAAACCAACCCAAACAAAGCTTTTAATTTCTCTTAAAGAATGAGCAAGGCAAGACTGGAAGTCCACAATAAGCTAAAACGGAGCGCTTTTGAATCGACCCGTCAATAGCGTGTGCTTTGTGAGCAGTACAGCAAGAACCTGTGGTTCCCCAAAACCTCTTTGCCATCAGCGCTGCTAGTACTAGATGCAGGAATAGTCTCCGTTTTCTACCTGATGACCAGTAGCTGTTGGTTTTCATCTGAAACACTCTATAATGGAAAAAAAAACCACCCTCAAGAGAAATTCTAGGAATTTGGCACTTGGGCATTTCACAATACGCTTGGCAAATACAGAAGGAAGCCTCAAAAGCCTGATGTGTTCTCGATTCCTATTCATTTGCTGCTGCTGCTGCTGCTCCTTCAACACAAACGGTTCGTTAGCTACCGCGAGGGGCGGCCTGATGCACACCAAGTGCTGCTCTCACCAGGTTTCCACACAGCTGCACCGGCCACAGAACAAGGCCGCTCCGCTCACTCTGGCCTCCAGCAGAGCCCACCCTAGACAACGGAGCTAGAGGAATACAGGAACACAGCAGGATTTCTTCCCGGGGAACCAAATTTCACCGTATCCCAGCTACCGCATGGAGGCGAAAACAGGACGCGACCCTACCGCTGGATGCGCAAACCTACTGAGGCAGCTCAGTGACTCACTGGCATCCACAAACCCACAATCGTGACCACAAGGGTTCAGGTTGGTTTGAGGGGGGTCATCATTTTCTCCATTTTACAAAAATACCGGGTTTTTTCATCCTGTAATAGGACAACATGGAAGCCGTTACACGTGCATAATGTGCATAATGTGCATAAAAAAAAAAAAGTCCTGGGGTGCTGCTGAAAATAAGGGAGAACATCGCTTGCACGCTCCCGGAATACAGAAGATCCAGCTGGATGCTGTATCCAAGATGCGCTTGTCTCTCCCAATACAAAGATCAAACTCATCGGGCTCAATTAATATTTAATTATCCACACAAAAGGGATCAACTTCCACAGAGCGGATAGAGGGCATGTTGGATGGCGCAATGCAGCTTTGTTCAGCAAAAGTAGTTCAGGACCTGGAAACAGGCTACGTTACTTGTGATTGTGCCGCTCCTGCACGTGGCACTTTCATCTCTCTTCCTGACAGAAACTGTGCCTACCTTGTCAACGTTCAGAGGAATTCACTCTGGAATTCTTGTACTTTTGTCTATTCCAAGGTGTCTCTTTCTTATTAAAAACAAAACCAACTCTTTTTAGGCTTTAAGAAAATTCCTCTTCGTCTTTAACAGGGAATACTGAAGCCTAGAGCTCTGTTTCCTTAGGAAGTCACTAAGGGTAAAGCTTCGGGAGATCTAATCCAGTACCAGACCCGAGACACCAACAACTATGGCATCCACACTGAGCAATTAAGACGTTTCTGAGTTACGGTTGTCAACTGAAAATGAGCGATCAGTGTCTTCTACTTGTTAAAGATAACTGGAGAAAGATTCCCACACGTTTGTTATAGTTTTGAAAAATGAAGATAGCATCAGCTGTTGGAAGACCGAATGTGGAGTGTCGATACAAGCGAAGCTTTCTAAGCATTCGTTTGGCAGCACTGGTACGTACTCGCGTTTCAATCTCGAAAGGCTCTGGGAGACTGGACTTAGAAAACAACAGCAAAACAAGAAACCACGTACACACGGACAAGAAAGAAGAGATGGAAACACCCGCTTCAATTCCTTAGATCTTCAAAACCTCTCCCCTAGTACGACATTGTTCCCAGGCTGTCCAGGAGTCAAAAAACCCCACCGGGTATGTATTTGATCATTTGATTTTTGCCTCCTCGTACGGATTTACGTACGCGCACAAATAAACCGTCCGAATTCAGAGGGAAGTCAAAGCAGATATTCCCTCTGCTGCTCAGCTGCGCTTCAGCGGAACGCCAACACGCTATATAAAACCCCCCACTGTGTGGAGATCCAGGCAATACTCCAAACACAGTGGGGCGGGGTGAGGACGTTTTTGTTCCGTTTCTTGCTTAGACTGGATTATCTCATGCCCTTCTGGTTCTACGGGCAGAACCTTCCCTCGAGCCGTAAAGCGGGGCCTAACCCTGCCACCTATTGCAAAAAGGCGTTTCTTCACCAGGTCAAAAGCCTTGCAAAAGGGCCCCAGGAAGTGTCTGCCTGCAGCTCTAGGTATTGTTTCCATTTGTAGCAATTTGTCTTGCTCAGATGCAACCTTGGCTAAAACGCACATTCTATGCGGACCGAGAGACTGAAGCATTCATCAGCAAATACATTTCATACGGATTAAATTTTTCCTCACCCTGCAAGTAGCCCCACACGTTTCAGTGGGGTGACTCGTGTTATACCAGTTAAGATTAAAGAAGGGAAGGAGGGGAAGAGCTGTAGAGCGCTTTATGTCATAATTATGCAGAACCGCCGACATCTTTCCCCTTAAAGGGGACAGAAAACCCAGGCAGAAATAAAGAGTCGCCTACAGTTAAAGCCACTAAAAAGGAATTACCTCAAGCAGGGGCTGAAGCCGTGGCCACACGACACCTTGCAAACCCACCATTTCTGAAGAGAGAGACCGGACACACAGAGAAGGCGCCCCAGCGACTGGGCGTGGCTGGACAATTCACAGTTCGACCTTTTTTTTTTCCTCTCGTTAGCATCACGGATCTACCACAGGCGGTACACGAGCCAGCAACGTCTCTCTTACTCCTTACAACCCAAGCGAAGAGATGTCGCCGGAAAAGCCAACTGAAGGCTCCTCACTCAGTCTGCGCCCGTAGCGCCTGAAGAAAAAGGCGCCGAAGCACGCCAGTCCCTGGCACCAGGTGCGGGTTGTGCACCGCTTCTGTCCAAGCGAAGTGCCCTCTGCCCGCGCTGAGAGGCAGCCGCAGCCTCACGAAACCGACTCCAGCGGAACAAACCCGACAGCCGTTCACCGAAAAAACCCCGGACCAGAGAGAAGGCGGCCCCCGCTTTTCGCCAGGCGTTCGGTTATCGCGACGCTGTCAGGGCAGGGCGAAGCCCCTCGCTCGGGCAGCACCAGCCGGGTGGCTCCCGAGCCACCTGCCGCCACCGCCGGCGCAGACCCTCCGCCTCGTACGAGCCGTTGCCCCTCGCTCCCGTCGCCCACCCGGCCCCTTCCCGCCCCAAACCCCGCTCCCAGCCCTCCCGCGCTCCCTGCCCTCGGCTTCGCCGCCCAGAACGGGGAGCGCGGG
>JANHGA010010545.1:17408-31613 GCA_027560355.1 Halcyon chelicuti
TTAGGCTTAACCTTTAGGATCCAAAATTCACACTACAGAATACATGACTAAAAATAAAGACAAGACTGTGAGGTCTACAATGATTGTGAGGTCTACAACTCCAGTTCAAATGTCAAAAAAAAAAAGCACTGAAGCAATACCCTGCTAAAAAACTTAGCCTTTTTTAAAAAACAAACAACTCCTACTCCCCAGTTCTAAAACTTTTCTATCTTACAACAGAGCTGCACTCTTAACAGCATGAGTGTGCAAGTGTGGGTTTTTTATCATTTTATTTTAAAAACTTTCAGTACTCAAGATAGTGTGCACTGTACAGAATTTAGACAGAAGACTAACAGCAGGTCTTAGGTATCCCTGTTACTTAAAAGAGTGTGGTATCTACTCTACAAAAAGTTTAGCTGGTCCTTGGGACTAGAAGGGCAACAAAGAAACCTCTCCAAACCACAAACGTAGAACGTCTTCAGAAATTTAAAATGTCTTTTGCAAAACGTAAATCACTTGAGCTGGAAATATTCACCCAGGTGGCCTACTAGGAAATACTAACTGGAACTTTCAAACCACTGAAAAGGAGATCACCCTTCTTGAAATTTTTATAAGACGACTTTGGAAGAAAATGGTCAACAATATTTATCCCATAAGTCTTTAATACTTAGAACTGTTACTTACAAAAACAGTCTAATACAGAATTTGGATCTGCAGAAAATCAAAGGCAGCTTTATACCTGCTTTAAAATGGAACAACTCTGTTCTTTGTTGGGGAACATCAACAGAAGTCTGTAATACCTGTTTCACAGCTACCACAGGCACTCACTCTCCTCCCAAGGTAGAGAACGTGGCTACTTCAGAACTTGTAAGGAAGCTGCTAATGCACAGTGGAAGCTTGCTGAACTAAAGTCAGATATACTGAATGCTCAAGTTCAGCATGTTTTAATAAATTGTTGCATTTGCAACCACCGCTATAAAATCTTACAGCTTTGGAGAGTGCACATTTATCATGGTTTCTCTTTGCCAAAATAATAAAAATAAATTCAGATGTACTTGTAATAAAATCCCCCACGCCATGTTTAATTTTTCACTACTCCAAACACAGACAGATTTAAGTTTTTTCCATCACGACTATTTAGTGTTAAGTCTTCCACAGTTTAGGAAAAGGTAAGTTTTGTTGAGCCTGTTACCCTGTTACAAAAAGTCAAATACTTAATCCTGGTCAGGTTTTGCCATACACAGGTAGGTACTCTCCTCAACACACCATTTTTTGTTTATCTAAAAATGAGTAAAAATCAAGTTTCCTAACACTTCAGTCCAAAACTTTACAGATCTGAAGTGAACATACATTAGGTGTAGTCTCCGTTTACATTTATCTTTGTCACTTAAGATTCATATATAGATTTTGTAACAGAGAGGAATACTTACATAATCTTGTTCCTTCTTGGAAATTATGCAACTTCAAAAATTGTTAAGACCTGTGCTAAGAAACCATAATCCCTTCAAAACTTGGAAGTCCTGAAGTATTTATTTCCTTAAAATTTCATAGAAATAAAAGCAACCCTCCTGAATGTGACAGCATTTTTCCACATCTCTCATACATATCTTTTCTTTACACAGTGCTATCACAATCCCTCTCAAAAAAAGATCAGAAAGAGCACATCCACATGAAACTGAAGTACAGTACATCAGACTTACCAATACACCTTTTATCCAGCCAAACTTGACCACACCTTTGCTATCAGCTGTGTAAGTGGCAGCTGCTTCCCCAGCTGGTGTGCCTTCCTCACCATTTGCATAACCATCTTCAAAGGGTTCCTTGGGGGACCAAAACAAAAAAAATAAATTTATCTATTCTGTGAGTAACAGAGAGGGCATTTGATACTCATATTGCAAATAAAAAAAAACCCCAACAAAACAAATCCCAACCATCTACTTGTGCAAACAGAAACATTATAACAATAACATAGCAGACATTTTAAGCTTTTATGTTCCTTGCATGAACCACATCTCACAGATTTCAAGGAATATAAAACAAACTTAAACAAATTAGGTATTCTGCTTCAGTTGGAGCAAACTGTTAACAGAGTAAAAAATATACTTAAGAATTAGATCTACAGCCCTGAGAAAGATAAACCTAGTATTTTAGAGAAAGAGATGCAAGACTTCAACTGCAGTAACTTGTACAAAACAGGAAGTTTTACTTCTTAATCTGAAAGCCTGTACTGTTCTATCACAAGCAACTGGTCTCAGCTACAGCATCTCCTGTAGTTCAGACTTGACTGTCATTTGATCAATATTTCAGGAAATAAATAATTTACTTGCAGGCAAACTAGTCTACTATTCATTGTAAGGTGATGCTGGCTAGAAAGATGGATAGGAGATTGGCATTTCAGGGAGAAGGAGGGAAGCAGTATCTCTTCCCAAACACTCTTGCCTGTTCAAAAGGCAAGACAGACGCAGAAAACATCAGTCCCATGGACAAAGAGCACAAACTTGTGGCTTTTCTTTACAATTCAGCTCTCAGCCTTACAATGCATAAATCTTAAGCTGTTTGATATATATTAAAAATATATGTGTATATACATGTACTTGTTGCATGCTTACTTTTCAAGAGGCAGTTCTCTTTTGCCAAGCCAGGTAAACAGCTATGCATTTAAACTCAAGTATTTCCTACACTAAAGAAATCTGCAGGAGGGACTAAGAAAAGTATATTAGTTATCCAAGGCAACAAGTATAAGGAATGAATACACCAGAAAGACCCTAAATACCATTCAGAGGATACCATTCAACAAACCAGCTGAGGCAGTATTTGTGAAGCAGCCTGCATCCCAGACGGCTTAGAAAACATTCAGGAATTGAAGGTTCAATCCCAAGGAGGGAAAGGACAAGACTCCCATTTGCTAAGTAAGACACAGAATAGACTGGATCCAAATTATGCTTTCAAGAAGTATGCTCTACACTGAAGGGACACGGTAAGCAAGTTCTGTGTGAAATACTTTATTAAATTCCTCCTCTTCCTCCTGATGCATTAATACCCGATATTCCATCGGTACAGAATCCAGAGAGAATATTTATAGAACTGTCACTTCTGAAGGGTGTCATCCATATCCCCTTACAATCACCAGTAAACAAAGATTTTTAAAAAAATTTAAAAATCAGATTATTTCAACCTTTTCCAAAGGTCAATAGCACAGATTTAAGTAAGTGCTTCTCTCACTGATCCTGCATTATGAAATTCTCAAAAACAGGTGTACTTGCAAGACATCTGGAGATCCTGTATGGCATAAGCTTTCCATGAGTAGGCAGTATCACAATGTTTGCAGATCACTACCTTTAAACAGGCAGCTTCCTCAAATAGTAGGCTTTCTTGTCTCCAGAGCATGGATATGTATGTGTTATGGATATATTCTGTACGTATGCACGAATATATGTATGTATGTAAGGTGTTACATACATTAAACAGGGGACAAAAAGAAACGTAACTGGGAACTACAGGGTTTGCTGAACTGCAACTCTTCTGCACAGAAGAGAACTAATGGCTCTAACTTCTTGGGAGACTTGGCACAGCCTTTCGACCAGATCAATCTATTGACTTCCTGATTATTTGTACTCAGACACTTGAACTTAAACCAAATCAAGCAAGAAGTGGTATATAATCCATTTGGAGTGGTAAGAACAGTGAAGATCAAAAAAAGAGAACTATCATGCTCCTACATTTAGGATTTTATATAAAATCAGCTCTAGCATCTCTATGTCAAGAAGCAGAATAATAATTAACTAATTTTAGTTTAATACACACAGCTACAAGCCACTATTTGCTGAGCCTATGCTGACCTGCCTAAACCAGAACAGAAGAACTGGAAAGCACTCTGATCTGGCTTCTGACAGAAGAAGAATGAACCTGCACACTGCCCTGCTCAGATACCCTGGAGTACTTGTCCTTCAGATGGCTTTCCTAGAACTGCAGGAATAAACCTCAGAACTCCTTCCAGGTATCGGTGTCTCCCTCATTAGATTCCACTGCTTCCAACAGCACTTGCCCAAAGTTTCTCCCTGCTTCTCCCCAGTCACCTTCAGAAGCAGGAAGGGAAAAAAGCAATACATTAAAAAAAGGCTAAATTAATAAACATGCTCAGAGCCATGACAACAAAGCCCCAATCAAGCAAGCAACAGAATGAATGTATAATGTTATTCTTCATATAAAATCCATTCTTACTTCTCAGAAAAGCATCACATTATACTGCAAGAAACTCAATGTTAAAGCATTGCATAAAGGAAGTCACATTGTATTATCTAGGCACTTTTTATGCCAAGAACGCTGCCAACAGTTGATCATGCCTTCTCTATTATAAAAAGGCATGTCATGCCTCTGATAAAAAAAAAAGTTGGTTTTGAAAAGACAGGGCAGATCAAGGAAGGACTAGAAGAAATCTGTATTTTCATGTAGGTTTCATGTTGAAACTACACACAACTGAAGTAGCTAATGCTGCAATATTGAGTCACACCACTTTTTTTTTTTTTCTTCATTTTACCAAGCTCTGAAGTTTTTGTTTACTGCACACTTACGTGGTGAATATCCAAATATCTAGACAATAATATGCTTCAGCATGTGACCATGGCTGGCCAGGTATTGGTAGAACATGCAGAGATCAACAAAATGACCTCCAGAGGTAACTTCCAACCTCAACCATCATGTGATAGCTACACATTTTACTACAGGACTCAAACAAGCTCAGGCTGTTGTACTCTGGGAAGGAGGTAACGGCTCACAACTGGTGTTTTGAGTTATCAGTTACCAGATCAGCTCCAAGATATGCACGCTATGAACACAGTGAAGTTTTGTTCTGTATGTCTTGTCTCTCCACACTATGCAATATTTCTTATGAAATTATTCTGAAGCACACACAAAATGTAATAACTAAAAGGTTATTGCTGGTTATCTGTGCTAGTGGGTGCCCGATAAAGCTCCATTAAGAACAGATAATACAGAGTGTGGGCACAAAAGAATTCCACTACACAAGGCTCCAAGTTCAGCCCTTTAATGTGAGATTAAAAAAGCACCACTGTGGTCTCAGCCGTAAATAAAGCAGGCATAGTATTTTTCATGCTTGTGCTCATGAGGAAACAATGCTTCTACTCAAGTCCCATACTGAATGGAAAAAAATGCACTAGCACTGTGTTAGAACAGCAATACATGAACGATAAGACCTTCATAAACAGCAAAAAACACTAACAAACTGTGGATTAGTAACGAAAGTGGAAATAAGTGGTTTGGGCATTTCAGAGCAGAAATGATCTAATCAACACAACTTTAAATCAAAACAGAGCCTTTTAGCTAGTCAGTCCAGAGAATACTCAGCATTATGGTGTACATCTGCACTATTAAAGGAAAAATAAGATACATTTACACATTGATTATTCTATCACACACTGATAGGAATTTAACCAAGAAACAGTTAAATTTTGTTTCTACACAGAAATTTCCATTGCTGTTATCACAGTGCACTGAAAAGTACTGATCATCTACTATTTCATCTCCAGTACTGGACCATAACAATAACTTATTTGTGCCAACTGTGAACAGCCTCCACATTTATTAGATGTGGATTAGCAATGAGAAAGACTTGTTACCCAGAAGAGATTTGAGATTTTTCACACAGCTTGAAATACAGTGGTTCATGGAAAAGCTTCTCATCAGTAAAAATTGCTGTTTGGTTTTCCTGAGAGTTCCTGATAGTGGCGTTAAGTCTTCGCTTCTCAGGCTAATGGCCTTCTTCACAGTCTGCCTCATTTTGACATGTTCCAAGTAGTAACTTCTTTAGCTAATCCTTCCTATTGCCATTACTCTTGTGCAGAGAAGAGACCAAAGAAGCACCTGAAACTAGAGCATTTAACTGCTCTTTTTCCTTCTCTCAAATCTGATCAGTTAATGGGTTTAGCACATGCCATATAGTATGTGCTTCTCCTCATACAATTTCCTTAGAAGGGCTTCACAGCAGTAGCTTTTTCTTGTCTTAGGATGCAGTACTAAAGCTGTTTTAGGGAGCTAACTCTACCAAAATGTTAAAGAAAATCAAGAGATTTGTCTCTTCAAGCTCCAGTTTCTTGCAGGGTAATATAAAAACACCACTACATTTCAGCAAGAGAACAGCTGTTTCATTGAAAACTGCTCCGCAGTTACGTATTCTGGTATTGAGCATGGTGGTCTCATCACTTAACATGTGTAGGAGAGGAAATAAGGGAACCTGCCTGAGAACTGTCTTGTCACCAACTGAGGTACTGACAGAATAATTCCATACAGCAATGGGTCTCTGTCCACACCAGATACAGCAGAAGGCTCAAAAACAGGACCATGCTTTTACTTGCTAGAAACTTTGAGGTTACGTATTAAAGATGTTTGTAGTAATTATCATGGACCGTGGAACCATTCTTCACAAGAGCAAGAGACTGGATACATCTGCTCTCCTCCATTGCAGCTTCCAGTTTAACTGCCAAACTGTTCAGTACACCTTACCAAAACAATTTCTTGTTTCCATCTCCCAAAGGTTAACTTAAAAAGCACTGCCATTTTCAAGAAATTCCTTTCTGTGGAAGAAAGCAACTAGTGGAATGTATTGATCCCGGTGTAGCATGCCAGCTGCCTCAACATCAGAGGATCCATTATATGTAGAGATTATACTCTCGAACAGACCAACTCTATGGTCACACACAACTGAGATTACAGCTGCTCAAGTACAAAACTTAACAGTACAGAAGATTTTCAGAGTTAACACAGCTCAAAACCTCCATGGAAGAAAAGCTTATGAACATTTGGGTTTGCTTTTCTAATTCAAGCATACTTTAACCAGAGTGTGGCTAAAATAAAAACAACAGATTAAAGAAAATTACCGAACAGCAGCAGAATTATAAAAGCCTACTAACCCATTTAAATAGCACCCAGCATGCAGAAGATAAATTACCCAGATAAAAACACGATCTGTTCTTAAGACTCAGAATTCCTTGGAATCAAACATGAACAGCTTCAAACATTGGTTACTCACCTCAATCAAAGGAAATCCTTTTCAGGTTTGCAGCCAAGAGACTTAAGAAAAAAAAAACTTTTAAAAAATCCTTTCAAAAAAAACCTTAAGTGCTTTGGCTATATTACCTTCTCTACAATTACAAATTTAAAATATAGCAGCAAATGCTTCTGGCATCCACTTTCAGAGATTTTAAAAGAGATTGCATCAAACAAAGAACGTTAATGTTATCTTAAGGTGAAATTAAAGTCTGTTGTACTTTGATTACAGTGGAACAACTTTAAACAGAAGAAATTTATAGTTACAATTAACATGTCAACTGAATAATTAGCAGCTATGTCTCTGCCCTCAGCATGTACCTCAGTGTCTTGCAACTCAAAACTGCTTTTAACAGAGAAACATTAAGCAGTATTTTTTGTCGTTTGTGTGTGCATATATATATATATATATTTATTTTTAGAGCCATTTTTATTCCCATTCTTTTAAAGGGATAGAAAATCACCCATTCTTCCCCAGTTCTTATAAGTAGTATGATATATTAACCAGAGTAGTGAGATTGTTAATCAGATCTACTCAGGCACTTGATTTCAACTTAGGGGTAAACTGTGGTTCCTGCAAGGTGCTATAGGTAAGTCTTATCTATAAAGCTCACCACCACATAACGTCTTATACACATAAATTTTTTGACTGATCTCTAAGCTTACAAACCACATGAAGGCTATGGACTTTTCTCTTTAGAGGAGGTGATGATGATCCTCCCCTATATGGGACAGATAAAATTTCAATCTAGTTGACTTGTGTGAAGGAGAAGGTCTGAAATCAATTCTGAAATGGAGAAACAGCAAAACTGCCCGTACGTAAGAGCACTTCAATTAGAATCTTGTCCTTGACTGATCTTGATGACCTTGACTGATGTAACAGCATTCCACAAACTTATGTCACATAAGTAATCCAGGCATTAGAACAATGGCACAATATTCCAAGATTGATCCTTTCCTCTACCTGCTTTCTCTACTGCATCACCAGTTTTGATTTTTCAGCCTTTTGTAAGTTAAAAAACAAACTTTAAATGTTTTCCTAAGCATCACATCAAAACAAAGTCTCTCGAGGTAGATTACTAATCATGCCTCTGGAAACAGTAACAGCGCCAACACTACTTGATCTAGTTGCACAACATCAGCAGAAGAATCAATTTCAAACCTTTGCATTCCTAACGGGGGAACAACTACAGAAGACAAGTTACAGGAAAGCACTTAAGTCTAGATAGCCATGCCAAGGCAGAGATTTGAAAACCTACGGACAGTGTGATATGACCAGATGGAATCTTTTCAAATAGTTTTTACATGTGACACGGGCGCAAAATTTTCCTGACATCTACAGATATGCAAGAGCCATAAAGTTTGTTGGGTTATTTTTCTTTAATTCATAAAATAAAGAACAAGAGCATTCTGCAAAAGCATCAAGGTAAGAAAACTCTACATCTTCCCATCTTTACTCATACATCCCTCCATAAGCACCAGATTGCCCAGATGAACATTCTGGGCATGCTGATCATGAGAATTAAAGACAAATGAGAAAAGGCCTTTGTTCAGCAGCTATGCAGGATGGCTACCCCTTGGCAGAACACCAATGCTTGTCCTACACTCCCAGAAATACTGTAGCAAAGTTAGGCCTCCTTGTCAAGGAAGAGTCAACATCATCTGCCACCACTCAAGAAAGACAAATTTCCTTTGCCAGTCTCTCCATCTATTCTAGTTATGAGAAAACTGCACCATTAACATCTAGTCTCAAAAAAGGATGCTTGACTTCCTGCGCAAGTTTAGCGGCAACCAATCCATCCAGAGTGAGGAAGAAATACACATAGTCTACGTCACACCTCAAGAATGTAACTCGGTTCTCGTTCTGATGAATCACTCTTTTCCTGATTCTCCAGAACCATACTAACTGCCCTGCTGCACCGATGTATTCGATCCTTTCCAGAAGAACCAATGTACTGCAAATGATTATCAAAGTAATTATTCATTACTGTGCACTGACTGTCATACTACTTTGGATATCCACTGGCATGAAATGTGAAATCACACTTCTCAGGAAAACAGATCCAGGCTCTGAACATAAGTAGTTTTCTCTTGATTATCTGAAAAACATAACCCTTATATATATTTCTAATGGTTAGAGACCTTTTAAATGTTTCATGCAATTTTCTTGTTCTCCAGAATGGAGTAGATGCAACATTAGATTGCATAAGAGCTGAAATAAATCCTATTAACAAGCCTCTTGCATAGCAATTTTGCATTTTATAGTCCAAGAAATATAATATTCTGTAAGTAAGTACAGGAGATAATTCATTTCTGTCTATCAAAAACTTGTTTTCTACGCAGCAAATTCCCAAGTATTCTTCTGTATTCTAACCCCCCAAAAAAGATTCATTTGAAGTACTCTTGCTCTTAATACCTTTCTGTTTCCATCCACTTCTGCAAAACAGAATGATGCAATTTCCATTCAAGAGATGGGGGGCAAGTATACCACACTACGCAGCAGTAACCTTAATAAAACTTCTATTTTAATCGGAAGTTCTAAGGGTAGTAGGCTCATTAAAATTACATTTAACTTAGTGTGTTACAGAAGACTAAAAAGTCCATTGAAATAATCTAAAATCACTTAAGTACTGACTGATTTTAATGTAATGCCATGAAGTGGTGGATACAGCTACAGGCACAGCCCTCGAGGAAGAACTGAGCAGAGCTGAGAGGGAGAAAAGACAACCAATCCAAAACTTGAAACAGAAGCAGTTCATTCGATGAACTGATGCAAGCAATTAGCTTCCTTGTTAATTTTAGGAATTTTATACTTCTGGTTTTTAATCAGCACATCCTTAAGTCAGTTAGGTTTCAGGCACAGATAACGCACCTCAGTTTTTATGCATAAAAATAAATTTCAACAACTTTTATCAGCCTGTTTAAATGTAGCAGTAAGACACTGCATGCAGCCAAGCAGCAAGAACTCGACAGCTTACAAAATACCGAAAGGCAAACAATTCTAAGTCAACTATTCAAAAAAAAAAAAAAGTAATCTTAATAGTGAACAAATGACCATGTTGTGATTGCTATTACCTGTATCAAAAAAGGCAGGAAAATGGGTTTGTAGTTGCTCATGTATGAATATTACATGGGGCTTTTGGAAAAAGCATGAAGGATGCTATAGAAGATGTAGTGCACTGGTTTGAATTACTCCGAGATACTGATCTTGCCAACTTCCTCCTCTCCAAGAATGTTCTTCAAGAATGAAAATCATCTGAGGCCTAATCAAATACAGCACCATAAGGGGAAAAAGTTAATCTGAAGATGAAGATTAATTCTGTAGCACCTTCCTCTACAACAAGTTCTGAATTATCTTATGCTGAAAGAAAAGCTGCCTAACTAGAGAGAAATTACTGCAATTCTTTCAGGTTCTGGTCTTTAGCTAGTCATTGATACTGACACTATGTCAGCTAAAATTGGCTTACTAAAAAAAAGGCAAGCTCCTCCAAACAGGCACTCCCTCCCTCCTCATTAACCATACTCTTCAGGCAAATTACAATGCTTTTTCATCTGACAGGAGCATTCAGCGGGTTCATAGTGCACTGCAATGGTCTCCAAGGACTGCAGAATAGAATCCACTGGAAGCATGGGAAGAAAATATTTATGAACACTACAAAAAAAGTATAAAAATATTTCTGAAAGTGTTTATTTCAACTTTATCTCATCATTTAATTTTTGTTTTGTACTGTACACAATATTAGTACAGTAGTAAATGTATAAAGTTTACAGATAAATAAATACATGTATTGGGGGCACATGCTGAAAAAATTCTACTAGTGTAAGTGTGCAGTCAAAAGACTGGAGACCACTTGTGTACTGGAGTCAGTGAACTGACTTTTGCAAGCTTTTGCAGTGTGAGGGGCGTTTGCTTTCTGTAAGGCAAATGAGTTCCCAGATCCAACTCAAAAATATTGCCACAAGAGAGCACAAAAGTTTAACCACTTGCAGCAGCAGCAGCCCACGCTTGTGCTGACAAACTATAACCTGTTAACAATGCTCAGTTATTTGCAGTTTCTCGGGGGGGTTCGTTTTGACTAGAAACTTATCACAAAGATCAGGTAAGAGAGATTAAAGCATCAAGGTAAAACTAAAAAATAATCATGGTCCTTATTTCTAAAGGCTCTGGACAACTAGTATGAATTACTCCTACAAAAAGAGCAGTACCTTAAGTTTTCTCTTGATGATGAAAGTGGTAATTGAGATACCAGGGTAAGCAAAGTGAGAATTCTCCACACAGACTGAAAAAGCACAGAAACACCCCTTTGCACGATGGCAGTAAAGCCCCATCTGAGTACAGGTGCACTGAGATCACCGTTTTTCAAAAGCAGTGCACAAGAACAGTTACAAAGTAAATGTTCCTAGGATGTCCAAGTGCACAGGGACAAGACAAAAAGAGTTCAACTTGTTTTATTTCAGCACAATGAACTTCAGTAAGATAATTCAATTTCTGCTTACAAACAGAATAGACACCAAGAAGGAAAAGAAGTTATTCACATCAAATCACACTGGCTCGGAAAATAAGACCTACTGATTATAAGCAAGATTCAGCAAGGTAGCACAATAAAAACTATCTTCAAGAAGGTCTCAGGCTCTTGGCAGAGGGAGAAGGGAAGGAGTTTCAAAAAGACAGACCTTACGTAACAATCAGCTAACATGGTAGCCTAGAATCATCCAGAACCATCTTTTAGCCCTTCATGTATCTTTAGTTGAGCTCTGTTTTCTCTACAGGCTGAACCGGCACAAAACAAGAACCGAAAAAAAAAAAGAATTAAAAACAAACATGTTAAGAGTTGCACCAGTCTTCAAGAGAGAATACATTCTTTGTTAAAAAGCAGTGCCACATGCAGCCTTTTCACTTTGCGTAAGTTAAACATTTCATTGTGTAAAAAAGAAAAGTTGCAATGGTCAAGAAATACAAATCAAATCCAGAAAGACAGTTTCAAAAAATTGTAGTCATCCGACTTCAGAAGAAAAACACAAAACTCATTTCTGTATCAAGACCACCAGTAATGCCTTTTCTCATTTCTGTCTCCAAACTCAGGACAGGTGCGTGACTTTATATTGTGGTTTTAAATGCCTGAGTCCTGCAGGGGTTGGGGTTCTGTGGGGTTTTTTTGTTTGTTGGGTTTGGAGGTTTTTGTTTGTTTTTTAATTTTGGCTTGGCTGTAGAGATGGTCTTCCACCTGAGATCTCCCTCTGAGATGTGGTGTCAAAGGAAGGAATCCACTATCCCTCCCAGGGAGCGTTTCACAGCGAGGAGCACAAAGCCGCCAGCAGAGGGCCCGGCCCGCGCCACGCCTGGTCCCGCGGCTGCCGGCGGCTGCACCAGCGGCACCGGACCGGGGGGGCACCCCGGACCAGCGGCACCGGACCGGGGGGGCACCCCGGACCAGCGGCACCGGACCAGCGGCACCGGACCAGGGGGGGCACCCCGGACCGGGAAGTTTATTCTTCAAAAAAATAGCTTCACCTGCAGATCTATCTGACCTAGGCAAAACAGGTATCCCCGAATTGTAAGATAGAAAAGAAAAAACTAAGAAAAGCTGGGATTCTTTTAATATCCCTTCTGCCTGAAGGCAGACCCTCTCAAGAGGGTAGGGGACATGACTGCAATAAAAAGCTACGTTACATGGCATGCTGGTTCCATCCTACTTTGTTAATAACCATCCTCTCACCTCTACAGAAGATCAATGTTCCTGCAAAGCATCACCTTATCTAAGGGATTAGCAATTACAACAGCATCACCCCATATTCCCTCTACCACCTCTCTAAAGCCAAGTAAGATCAACGCACACCAACTGGTTAAGAGACAGTCTGGTCACCCTGGCTCTGCAGCCAATGAACGTAGGACTCTTCACTGGGAATTTAACATGACAGGCCAGGATCAGTAGGGGTACACAATTCATCCGCTTGAGACTGCTGCTACATCACCTAGATGTGGTTCCAACAACCACTTTAAAGAACAATCTTTTCTACTAGGAGAGACACTATTAGAATGACAAAACCTGAGGTTAGACACCTATCCTACCAGGACAGCAAGACAAAACCTCGTCAAAAGGTACCCCTTCTGCACATGTACATGCATCTTCTTCAAACAGCACATCTTCCTCCTTTTCTGTGGAACATAATAGTAGAGAAGTTAGACACATGAAACTTGTGAACAAAACTAAGGAAAAACCTGTTCGGTAATAGAGACTAGCATCAGCATGGCTGTAACACTGCCTCAAAACATTTATTTACCTTTTAAAAGGAAAAAAAGCAGCATAAACTTTGCAAGATGAAACTGACAGATTCAAAACAATCAATCATGTTGCTGGTGAACATATTTTTGGATCAATCTTAACACAAAATAACTGCCAAACTTGATGCACTGGATCAAGACGCAGGGGCGTAACAATAGGTCTTTACATAGTTCAGGTTTTATGTAACAGCACTAAGATGCTTATACCAGCTGCCCCCTGTACAAGTTAGTACAAAAACCACGACTAGAAAGCGAGCTTAGTTTTTCAACGTCTTAAAAGTCTTATCTACTTTAATCCATAGTATTATTCAACACTAGAGACCGTTACTGTCAGCCAGCAGCAACTGAAATCATTTTGGGAAGGGAGACAGTAAGCCCCCTGAAACACACCAACAAAAAAAAAGCAAAATTGCTTTGTGAACATTTTTCATGTAAAAGTACGGCACCATCGTGATTTAAATATTATCAGCACTCTGTGGACAGAAATCAAGTACTATGGAGACTGGGAGAAATGTAGGTATCCAATGCTCTTAGTATGCACAACACACCCTTACTACAGAATCACAGAACGGTGTGTGTTGGAAGGGACCTTCAGAAGTCATCTAGCCCAAGCCCCTCAGCAAAAAAAAGAAAAAAGCTTCTGTGTTCTCAGTTTTATCTTACTAATTGTTTTGCCAAGGCTGAAGCGAAAATAATTGCTTCCCTTCTTCATATATATTAGCCTAAATGCTTGTTTACATGTTAATTTCTTCAGAAAGGAAACATCCCAAAACAGAACAGCTGAGTTACTACCTACAATTCAACTTAAGTGTATACCATGACAGTTTTCACAATTAATACTTAAGCATATCAAATGTAACTGAAATTGCATATTCCCGTGT